>JAHLJT010007649.1:67021-139970 GCA_031308135.1 Acheta domesticus
GGGGACACCCACTGGGGTGCCAGGGGCTGACAATAAAGAATATAGTAGGGGGGAATGTCACAGCGCTGCACCCCGCGTGGATCTCCCCCCCGCTCACCCTGGGGGAGTTCAGTGCAAGACCTAGTCCGAGCCGATTGATCGGGAGGTGGGTTAGCTCCCGACCGCCCGTCTAGAAGAGTCCGAGGCCCAAAGCGAGTGTATTGACACCTACAAGGAATGTTCCCCAAAAATACGTAGACGTACCCCTTAGTGCAAGCCAAAAAAACATAGCACCAGGACTAGTTGGGAAAACAAACAGGTCTCTCAACTGCCAGGACACACATTCCCTCCGACACGGGTCGCCATGCACGGCAAACACATGGGTGGGCGTTCAGCATACAGAGAAGGCCAGTGAGGAAGAAAAAGGAGTGAAAAGAATATACGTGACATGAAATGAAAAGCAAGACGATGAAAAAAATGGAGAAGGAACACTTGAGAGCCTTCTCTGCATCCCCCCGTCAGGACGTGGACCAACCCACCTCGACGGGCTGAGGCGCAGGAGTTATTAGATACAGTTGTAGAATACCTTGGGGCCCTAGACATGACTCTGTCCGTATCTAAGTGCTCGGCTTTTCGAATAAACCCTACAGCCGACTCGTGGTTCATTGATGATCCACGATTGGAAAAGATGGGAGAGAGAATCCCCAGGATTAAGGAAGACCATACCCTCAACTATCTAGGGGTGGTTTACTCCATTTGGAATGGTTTTCCGTACAAAGCCTCGATCAAAAACCTTATCGAGGCGGTTGGTAGACTCCAAAAAGCCCACTTAAAACCTATGCAGAAAATCGACCTTCTGCAGACATACAGTATGCCCCACTTATATATCAACTCGTGTTGGCTATGCCTCCTGTCACTGCCCTAAAGGAGGCAGACAACCAGATTCGAGTGGTGGTTAAGCGGTGCTTACATCTCCATATGAGCACCGCAGATGGCGTATTCTACCTCGCCAAAAGAGATGGGGGGCCTGGGACTGATAAGGCTGCCCAGCACGTCCCTAGAGTGGGATTGAATTTGGGTCTGAGATTGGCCGAATCTACTGACCCTATTTGTAAATGGCTAAGCTTATGTCCAAATTTCCAACGCAGGATTAATCAATACTGCTAAAGCCATTAGAATTAACTGGCCCTACACCCCTAAGGGACTTAAAGTTATATAAGAAGAAGTGTAGAGAGAACGAAATAGAAGCCTGGGGAAAGCTGCCCTCCCAAGGCAAAGCAGTCAAAAACACATTTAAATGACTCCGTCGGCAATGCCTTTTTCAAGGATCAGAGCCTGTTTGAAACCAGGCATGTTTATTTTCAGCTATCCAGCTGAGAACAAATACGGCTGCCAATAAGGGTCACTTTAAGTAGGGGCAGACTTAAGAGAATGTAAAATGTAGAAATGTAATAACGCTATTGAGACTGCTAATCACATCCTTGGGCAGTGTACATTCACGAAGCCTTCGCGAATCAGAAGGCATGATGACATCAAAAATTACATCGAGGAGAGAATGCTCCGGAAAAAAGATACAATAGTATCTACGGAGGCCTCCTTTCCCGCCGCCAACGGAGATCGGCTCAAACCCGACCTGGTAGTAAAGAACCAGGAAGGGGTCCTCGTGGTCGATGTTACTGTCCGCCACGAGGACGGGCCGAATCTCCTGAAGGCGGCGGGGAGAGAAGAAGGACAAATACCAGCCAGTCCTTCCAATGGTGGCCAGGCTACATGGTTTGGCCGAGGCCAAAGTACTGCCAATTGTGATCGGCACATCCGGGGCAATGCCCAAGGACACAATTGACGCCCTAAGGATACTGGGTATAACGTCTTTGGGGAGCTTCTTACCATCTCTCTAATCGCATTGAGGAGCTCTCTTAGGATTTATTCCCAGTTCATAGACTATGACGGCGCCATCTAAGATCATTTATTTTATGCATGGCGAAAAATGCCACTTTAGCTCTGCTGGGGAATAGCTAGGTAACCCGCAGTGCTTAAACTTCCTAGAAAATGAATTGTTACCACGCAATAAGTGGAAGTGTGTGTGACGAAAATTAACACATAGAAATAGCCAAATGCATCGTCATCCAATTAGTGACGCGCATGAATGGATTAACGAGATTCCTACTGTCCCTATCTACTATCTAGCGAAACCACTGCCAAGGGGAACGGCCTTGGAACAATTAGCGGGGAAAAGAAGACCCTGTTCACCTTGACTAGTCTGGATCTGTAAGGAGACGTGAGAGGTGTAGCATAAGCATTGACCCCGGTCCCTCGCCTTGGCCTCCCGCGGATCTTCCTTGCTGCGGGCGCGGCGCGCACGGCTCGCGTCGGTCGTCTTCGGGCGGCCGGCGCGCGGTCGGGTGGCGCGTCGCATCACCCTCGGCCGCCGAATAACCAGCCGATCAGCTCAGAACTGGCACGGACTCGGGAATCCGACTGTCTTATTAAAAACAAAGCATCGCGACGGCCCGAAAGGGTGTGACGCGATGTGATTTCTGCCCAGTGCTCTGAATGTCAAAGTGAAGAAATTCAAGCAAGCGCGGGTAAACGGCGGGAGTAACTATGACTCTCTTGGCGCCTGTATGGACCAACTCCCCCCCAACAGGGATGATGTTCGGGAGTTTGTACAAGACCATTTGGGGTAGATGGCCCTCTACCAGAATGGACGAATTACGGAACAACGATCTCGAAGTAACACCGACGGTTGATTGTTCCGCTCTGATGTGTGCCATTACACCGGCTGAAATTAAATCTCGCCTGGGTCTAAAGAATGCTACGGCCCCAGGTCGAGATAAACTTAAAAAGTCCAACATAGAATCAAATGCAATGATCGAGCTATTGCCATTCTTTTTAACCCAATCATGTATACTGGATGGATACCCACATAAGTGGGATGAGAATAGAACCATCCTTATCCCCAAAGAGGGGAGGATGGGAAGGATGGGAAGGTTGCTTCTAACTACCGACCAATTACCATCAGCTCCCTTGTTGTGTCGGGTGTTCTGGGGGATCGTTTGACCGGAGGATAAGATCGGTCATTCGTATCAACATCAGGCAAAAGGGCTTTATATCGGAGCCCGGCTGCTAACGCCAACATTCAGATCTTTCACGAAGTTATATGCAGCATGAAAAGGCGGGGGGCGGTGTCGGTGTAGTGTTGGACATTTCCAAAGCTTTCGACACCGGTCCCCCATGCTGCCATTCAGTGGGCCCCTCTCAAGGAAAGGGATTCCCTGCGCAATTATTGACTTTATTATGAAATCCTCTACTATCATCCAACACCCTGCGGGTGATATAGAGACAGGAATTAGAAGAGGAGTCAAACAAGGTGATCCCCTTTCACCTATGCTATTTAACTTAATTATGGAATCCCTACTTGAGAGACTAAATATCGAAGGCCAGAAACTCTTAGATACCAACATCTCAGTGTTGGCTTTTGCGGATGATCTTGTTCTCTTAGCTAAAGATGCTGAGAAGGCCCAGGAGATGTTGGACTAAGTAATTGAATACCTCGGAGCTATGGACATGTCTATCTGTGTCCAAATGTTCCGCAATCCGCATAAATACTGCGGATAAAACTTGTACATCGATGATCCAATGCTAGAAAAAATTGGAGAGAGAATCCCGATAACCAGGGAAGATCACACCCTTACTTAGGGGTGATTATTCCCAGTGGAGTGGGTTCACTTTTAAGGAGTCAATCGCTGACCTTATGGGGGCGGTCGAGAGAATTAAGCCCGACTAAAACCAATGCAGAAACTTGACATTCTGCAGACATATATAATCCCTCATTATATATATCAATTGGTGCTGGCAATGCACCCCATCACTGTCCTAAGGGAGGCAGATAACCAATAAGAATGGCAGTTAAACAATGGTTTCATCTGCATTTAAGTACGGCAGATGGATTTTTCTATGTGGCCAGAAGGAATGGGAGACTGTGATTGTTGAGATTGGCGCAACATATCCCTAGAATAACTTTGAATTTGGGCCTCAGATTGGCCAATTCTGAAGATCCAGTTTGCAAATGGCTCAGTTCCTGCCCGAACTTCTTCCGCAGGACTTAGTACGGCGAAAGCCATCAGACTCGGTTGGCCCATTTCCATGAAAGACATAAAGGCCTTTCGGAAAAGATGCAGTGACAATTAAATTTGAAGCTTGGGAGAAGCTGCCCTCTCAGGGAAAAGCGGTAGGCACCCACGTAAATGATTCTGTGGGCAATGCCTTTTTGAAAGATCAGCATCTACTCAAGCCGGGTATGTTGATAGCAGCTATGCAGCTTAGGACCAACACGGTCCCCAATAAAGTGAATATGAACAGAGGCAGGTCTAAGGAGGACGTCCTCTGTAGAAAGTGCAAGTCGATGGCAGAAACGACAAACCACATCTTAGGGCAGTGTGTCTTTACGAAGCCATCTAGAATAAAGAGGCATGACGACATCAAGAATTTTATCGAGGGCAAGATGCTCCGGAAGAATGACAACTGTGTCTACGGAGGCATCCTTCCCCGCCCCTAACGGAGATCGACTCAAACCCGACCTGGTAATAAAGAACCAGGAAGGGGTCCTCGTGGTCGACGTGACAGTCCGCCACCAGGACGGGTCGAGTCTCCGGAAGGCGGCGGAGGAAAAGACGGCCAAATACCTGCCGATCCTCCCTCTCGCGGCCAGCCTACATGATGCGAACGAGGCCCAAACCTTGCCAATTGTGGTGGGCATCTCGGGGGCTATGCCTAAGGAGACCATTAATGCCCTTAAGATCTTGGGAACAGGGTCACGTGGAGACCTTCTGACAATTTTTATGATGGCGCTGAGGAGTTCATTATTAATACTTTGTAAGTTTATGGACTATGATGGCGCAGTTTAAGATCAAGAATGGCAATTTTTCCTGCGAGTCTTGGAGAGAAATATTAGGTCATCTCCTCGACTGAAGTTTCCTAGTAATTTTAAATGTTACCACACATCACGTGGGAAGTTTGTGTTGTCAAAAGCAGCACATAGAAAATGTATAGTCTGCTAAATGTTTAGAGGGTAGGTTTCCGCTTGGCCGCTGCGTGCTCGGCGTGCCCCCGACATCGCTATGCACCGCCCCCAGTGCCCGCTCACGCCCGTCCGTAGTCCAGCCTGCGGCCCGGGCGGAGTGCCCCCCTGCAAGGGGGCCGAGCGGGCGCATTTTTCTGGTTCGGGAGGCTGGTTCTCTCGCGGCAGTGTGCGGGTGGCGAATAAGTGCGTGGTCCCTGCGGGCGGGCGGCTTCCTTTGTGGATGGTTGTCCCGTCCCGCATACCCGTTGTGGGGGGGCGGGCCGAACAATTGTAGCGCTTGTTCATCGTCCTATTGACTTGATCACGCGCTCTTGCTCGTGTTCCCTCTTGACTTCGTAAAAGCGCCAGCGGAGCCGCCCTCAACAAGATAGTAATATAAAACATAGCCCTGAGCCCGGTACTATATTTTAGACTAAGTTTTATGTTATTGAACTTGTAAGTTTATGCACAGCTTCTATTCTGTTTTAGTTTCTTAACATGGCTGTGACATTTTAATCGGTCGACTCCTCCGAGGGGTGGCGCATGCGGGTACCACCACACCGTGGAGTTAGTGTCGCTTTACCCTGTGGTTACTATTTTGGGAAGCGAGTTGTGTGGTTATTTGTTTGTGTTCTTTTTTCCCCGCACGTGCTACCTTTCGGGGTCGATTTTTAAAATAATTTTCTGAAAGTCCAACACGTCGACGGACGAACGTGCTCTGGCACTAGGGCCTCTATCGCCTCCACAAGCATTAATCTCTTTGTTAAACCTAATGAACCCCTGTTCATAGGTGAGGTATCCACTGTTAAAACAGAAAAGTTACGTTGTCTTGTGTGTTGTTGAAATTTTTTATATTTTCACTTATTTTATTACTGTCCTCAGATATGACATCTACCGGCAGGAGCGACTCGTCGTTCCTGTCGAGCTACTTGCGCGCGCACTGCCAGGCCGCGTCCTTCCCCACCACGAGGGGGTTAGGCGTCCACATTGCGGCGAAGCAAAGGCGGAGCGCAACGACGCCGTCCCGGTCCGCAGCGCCAAGGTGCGGAGGACCGATGAGGAACGTGACTTACTCGCTCGGAGGGAAGCCGACCTTGTCGATATCAATGTCCGTCTTCAGGCTGCGTTCGCCTTGGCCGGTCGAACTGTGGAGGCAATTATGAAATTAAGACAGAATGCCTCCTACAGGGACCGGGTAGGGCGATACGCTGCCGAAGTTCGCTCCACTGTGGTTGTGGCGCCCGCCCTCTCTCACAGCGAGGATCTTGTAGGGAATAATGGCGATGGTAACACCTCCGGCGGAGTCTCTCACCCTACTCACCCTATTGGCCCTGCCTTACCTCAATCCCCTCGCTGTCCGGGTATGGGGGAGTATGCGGCTCTCGATACCGATGTCGGTCGGGATTCCGCTTCCCATCCCGGACAGCCTCCTTCCTCGGTTCCGGGAGGCGACATAGTTTCGGACGCCCAAGTTGGTTCGGACTCCGCCTCTCGGGCTGAGAAATTCCCAACTGATCCCAATCCTGATTACCCTTCCCTTAGTAATGAGATTCCCCCCGTAATAAGTCATCTTTCTGCCGACAGGTCTCTCGCTGATTGGTGGACGAGGAATTGCCCTGGACCCGAGACTCCCGACGGGTGCCACCCTGGGTGGGCGCGTCTGGAAGCTGCGCGGTGTCTGCTCGCGCGGGGAGTCTCTCCGCTGGTTGAGATCCTAGCGTGAACGGACACAGTTGCCTCGCCTCTCCCTGAAACGTGGGGCGCGGCCGCCTCGCCGACCTAGTCCTCCCATAGTGGGTGGCACGCGAGGCGGGCGCGCCGCCGGACAGTATGCGGCGATGCAGCATTTAATCAAAAGAAACATGAAGCGCGCCGCCCAATGGGTCATCGACGGGGTGAGCTGGACTCCCCCGTCTGTGACCGCACCGTCCAGGAGGCGTACTGGGCCGAACTGGTTTCGGCGTCGAGCTCGGCCTCACCGCCACCCAGGCCTCCTAAGAGGGAGGTTCTGGAGGGCGTGTGGGGCATGGTGTCCTCCGCCGAGGTCAGGGCGGCCCGTGTCTGGGGCACTACTGCCCTGGGCCTGGATCGCGTCTCTGCTGCTGCGTGGTCTAAGGTGCCGCCTGCTCAGGTGGCCGCCGCGTTTAATATTATTATGTTATGGGGCGAGGTTCCCTAGCGGTGGCTCCTGAGCAGGACGGTGCTGATACCTAAAAAGCCTGGGGCCGAACATCCGTCGGAGTTCCGTCCCATTTCTATCACCAGTGTCATCCTTAGGCAGCTTAATAAGATCCTAGCACGACGGCTCTTGTCGGTTGGCATTATTGACCTCCGGCAGAGGGCCGTCTGGGACGGGTTCTCCGACAATGTGTCGGCCCCTAACTGCAACTATGCACGATGCGAATCAATAAATTTAATAAAATTAAATATTCTTCAGAAGAAATTAACCGAGAACCCTGCCCAACCCAGTTTCCCTGTTATTTCATAACAGCGGTCTGTGCACGAGCATCGGCGCGCTTCGGCGCGTCCTACAATGAATAAGGAGACGAACAAGGACCTGAGCAAGTCGCACTTTCCCATCTTGCCCATCCTGCTCAGTACGACCCGGCCAAGCAGCGCAAGGAGGAGGCCAAGGCGAAGCGCGAGCAGCGCCGGAGCCACCTGCAGGACCAACGCCGCGCAGCCGCCGACAACACATCCCGCTCGCCTCCCACCTCCCGGCAAGGAAGACTGCGGCGCCTTCATCCCCGTTCCTCTCAACACCCACCACCCCCGCAATGTACCCCACTTGAAAACCTGTTTGATGAGTTTCAGGCTGCGGAGCTGGACGACCAACCAGGAACCGACCTACCACCGTGCGACTGCGACACCCACACAGAAATTCGTCATTAAAGGACTTCCGCCCCGAATCGACATCCGAGACCTGGCAACTGAAATTCAAGACACTTACAACATCACCTTTCTGAGATGCAACGACTGGAACCAAACAAGACAGTGACACGCCTTGGACTTCACATTTGCGAGACAGAAAAGACACTCATACCGACGGCGAAGAATGACATTACACGACTCTGCTTCCACAGAGTGACCGTAACAGACTACATCAACTGAGACAGACTACCAAAATGTAATAGATGTCAGACGTTTGGACACACCAAGAACCAGAGTAAGACAATGAAGATGGCGGCAGTGTAGTACGTTAGTTCAGTTTGCTCCTCATAAATTATCGAATATTCGGTCTAATTGTCTTGAGTTGAAAATCTTTGTTTCGTCTTCTTTAATATAAAATTATACAATAGCGAGGTTGTTAGCAAAAGTTTTTATCCATCCGTTCACAAAATATATTAAGCGTACTACACCGCAGGCCACACGCGTGCGATCGTAGCATAACCTAACATAACCTAAAATTGTGTCTACATTTTTTATTTATTTAGTAGTGTAGCATATAATAGTGTCTGTTGATGTGATACTTTGTGAAAGTGTTTATTTAGTGTACTTGTTTAGTGTGTGATTGATTGTGCATGTAATTCTAGTGTGCATGTAACCAAATTGCACTCGCTGTACCAGACATCAAAATTTACTTATATCCACTTCAACATGAACAGAGCAGGCAATCCTTGCACTAGCAAAACTTCACGCCGACCTCAGGAAAACCAACGAACACGTAAAATACATAATTTGGGAGATCAGTAGGCTGGAAAAGGTCGTACACAACTCTGATGGCTGGACGGAAGTAACTAGAAAGAATAGGCGTAATTATGTCCGCGTTCCCAGTCATCCATCCGCGATTGATCACACTTCCCACCACTTTCCCACCAGCAACAGGTTTCCCATCTTCGGCAATCCTAGTTCCTTTCCTCCATTGCCAACTACTCCTTCCTCTTCTCAACCTAAACACCCATCTCAGAGATCAGCATAAAGTAGGGCTACACTCTGTCTGCCCCCAAAAGCCCAAAAACACAGTAAACAGGGCAAGACTAAAACATCAACAAACACTCTCTCATTCAAAGTACTGATATTAGCACATAACCATGCTAGGAATCTTTCCTCCACTATGAAAGAGAAACTCCCTTCAAAGTTTTTAGTTACTGGTGTTTTCAAACCAAGTGCCAGGATGGCACAAGAAATTGAAAATTTACCCCCACTAACTAGCTCCTTCGGCCAGAGTGACACAGTAGTAATAATTGGTGGGCAGAACGAAATAAATCATGGCAGTAAATTTAACCCGGAAGAACACCTACCAACAATTCTAGAGGCTGCCTGTCACGCTAATGTTTTTATGACTACTCTGCCCCCCTGGCACAACATTTCCACAAACAATGAAATTAAAATCGCAAACATCTAAAACATTCTTTGAGAGAGACATCAATTACACTACTTGATCTTGACAGTCTCTCAAGGAACTTCTTTAGCAAACATTGTCTCCACCTCAATCAGGTAGGCAAGCAGAAACTTGGTGCCATGTTGACTCAAAAAGTGTTGAGCTCTATTCCATCCTCACTGCCATCCACCTCATTCCCACTTATCCCACCATCTGCACCTACCTCCACACTCATTCAAACCACACCACCACCTCCATCTGCACCTACACCCCCATCTCCACCTACCCCCTACCACCATCTCCATTTCATGATCCTATCCCTACAGCCACACCAGTCACACTCCCATCTGCTCCAACTTCCTCTTCTAGTCCAAATCCTCATCCAAACTACAACTTTCGTTGCAACCGCAGACCTCCTCCCACCTATGACCTGTAGCAACTACACTTAACAGGAAAGCCCACAACACACAGAAACAAATATCTAAATGTACTACATCAAAATGTCAAGTCTTTAAGAAACACGCTCACAGATCTAGAAATATTACTCGAACAAAACCTACAACACTTGACAATATTATGCTTTAATGAACATTTGTTAACTCAACAACAACTAGATCACACACATTCCAGGTTTCACTCGAGCCAGTGGCTCGTGTAGACAAATAGGTAAATCACATCATGCTTATGGTGGTACTTGCATCTTTGTTAGAAATAATATTCATTATGCGTCAATCACAGAATACTCCTCTCTCTTAAAAGATAAGGACTTTGAAATATCTATTGTGGATCCACCAAAACAAAGAATATGGATTTTATGTACGTACCGTAGCCCCACAGGAAACACATTTTTTCTTAAAAAACCTTGAAATTCTTCTTGTTAAACTTAAAAAACGCAGAAAGTATAAAATTATATTATGCGGTGATTTCAATATAAACTTATTGTCAAAATCAAACGATGAGAAACTATTCAAAATTTTACTTAAATCCTTTAACTTACAAACCATTATAAATCAACCTACCAGAATATCTAAAAAAAAAAGCTGTACCACCATTGATCAAATAATAATAGACACAAATGATTGCAACTATTCAGATGTTACATACAACACAGGCTTCAGTGACCATACAGCACAAATTCTCAAACAAAATGGACACAGAAGTGATTAAGGAAACACTTTACAGAGAAACTCGAAATTTCTCTCAAGAAAACTTTGACAAATTTAACTCTCTAATAAGTTCAGAAAACTGGGAGGAGGTATACAAAGCAACAGACACGAATACAAAATTTAACTTATTCATAAACATATTCCAAAGTTATTTCAACACTGTTTTCCCACAAACACTGACGAAAATAAAAAGCAAAAACCACAAATCATGGTTAACACAAGGAATCAAAACATCATGTGAAAAAACGATACATGCATGAAAAAATCCTTCACAATGAATGTAGTTCTGATTTCATTTCTTATTACAAAACATACAAAAATATCCTGAAGAAAGTAATTAAACAGGCCGAACTGTTAATGAACGATCATCACATTGCCAGAGCACAAAACAAAACACAAATGTGGAACATTGTGAAAAATACTCTAAAAACAGAAAAACTAAGAACATTGAACTTCACTACAAAAACAATGTTCTGCGCAGCCCACAGGAAATAGCAAACACATTCAATAGACATTTCTCAGAAATTGGTGAAAAACTAATTCACTGCAATTCATTACATAATATAAACATGCAGTCAAATATCCGCACATTATCAAATGTAAATTCCATATACATTTCAAGAAACTTCACCTGCAGAAATACAAAAAATCATTAATCAAATGAAAAACAAATATTCCACAGGACTGGATAATATCCCTGACACCCTCATCTAATATACAGCAACAAACATAATAGAACCGCTCGCTCACATTTGTAACCACTCCTTAATGACAGGTATCTTCCCAGAAATTCTCAAAAAAGCAAAAGTGGAGCCGTTATTCAAAAAGGCAACACTCATGATCCCACGAATTACAGACCGATATCCTTACTATCTGGATTTTCCAAAATTCTAGAAAAGCTCTTTATGATACTCAAATTTTCTCAATTCTAATATATAGACAGTGGCCTCAACATGGATTTAGAAATGGTAAATCTACAGATACAGCTATCTTCACCTTTCTGAATGACATACTTAGTGCTCTAGATACCTATATTCGCGATGATCTTACTTATAAATGTATTTTATCTTCAACAGGCGAAGTTAATCAGTCTAATGAATATCTCATCGAAGTCTCAATTTTTGGCAAAAAAATGCGCCTTAGCGGTGGTGTATTGCCCACCAAAAACAGGAAATAGTGAGGCCATGGGCAATGTAATTGCATCTTGCGCAACCAAGTATGAAAACATATTGACGGGGGATTTTAATTGCAATCTTCGTTCACCATGACCGCTTGCCGAGAATTTCAAGCGTTTCTTTTACGAGATGAACCTTACGATCCTGCTGCTAAATCCTACTCGTCACACTGCCGGCACAGACACATGGATTGACCATATGATAGTATCAAATCACGAGAAAGTAAATCACCATGGGCAGATGTCAGTTCCCGGGATATCTAAATATGACCTAATATATCTATCATATCGCATGAAATGCCAAAAATATACGCTCAAAAGTTTCAAATACCGTTAATATAAGAACTTCAATTCGGAAGCATTTACTTCCGACGGCTTATCTGTGTCGTGGCATCTTATTAATCAAGAAAATTGTATAGATAGAAAAGTAAATACCTTCACGCGCTTACTGACGAACTTCTTAAGAGATATATTCCAATTAGGAGAGCTCGCGCGACACGCCCAACCCCGCTCCCTGGTTAACGGAGGAAATACGTATGTTAATGAAACAGAGATGCTGCCTTTAATGTATTTCGTAACACAAAGTGCGAACATGACAGATGCATACAAGAAACTGAGAAATCTTGTAACACAAAAATCTAGGAACGCTAAAATTAAATATTATCATAGTATTCTTGGCACGAACAGAGACTCAAAACAAGTATGGAAATCGCTGCGGAATCGCGCGGAAATTGTGATTTGCCAAACATTTGCGAACCCCATCGCATATCGATGCACTCCTTGATGCTCTTACCAGCGTTTTGCTAACATGGCTCCTCACTTCGATTATTCCTCAAATAACAAAACTCTCTCAACCTTACGATCAGTTTCGGTACACACTCAGAAAGAATTCTTTTTTGCATCTACAAATCATTATGAAATTTTCAAAACCATTCAGAGCCTCAAATCAAACACCTCAGGGACAGATAATATCAATGCTAAATTACCGAAATTATATATCCCATTGTAACTGATATAATAAACTTTTCCCTAGTAAGTGCTACGTATCCAAACTCATGGAAAACCGCGCTTCTTCGCCCTCTTCCTGAAACTACCACAACTCTCCTGAATATAGACCGATAAGTATTCTACCCACAATTTCAAAAGTCACGACGTCAAATTATAAGTTACCTCGAAAGCAAAAATCTCATTAGTGATCAACAATACGGCTTCCGATCAGGCAGAGAAACACGGGTACTGTTAAATATTATTGAAGCTAGAATCCCTATTAATAAAGGTAAATTATTAATACTTGTTCTTCTAGATTTTAGTAAAGCATTTGACTGTCTGCTTGACGAAATTCTGCTTGAAAAAATGAAAATATTTGGTTTCGCTAAACCCACAATACGATGTATTATATACCTAGGTTAAAACGTGGCAACCACTGTATTCCTAGGCTTTATGCTCTTCCTAAGATACATAAGCCCGACGTGCCACTGCGCCCCATTGTGAGCGCTATTAACTCCCCCACCCACCCTCTTGCCCGCTATGTGACCGATAAACTGCAGCCTTTGACTGACGACATCAAGTCAGCTGTCAGGAATTCGGCCACCTTATTGACATTCTTAAGGAGCTCCGCATAAATGACTCTGACATCCTCGTCAGCTTCGATGTCACGTCTTTGTTCACTATGGTTCCAGTGGACGAGGCGGCCACTGTCATACGCAGAAAACTTTGCTCCCGTGGGCTCACGTCGGAATGGGCCGACTTAGCTGAGTTCTGTCTCACGTCCACTTTCTTCCAATACCGAGAGCAATTATATGCTCAAGTTGAAGGAGCGGCCATGGGTTCTCCCCTCTCTCCAGTTGTGGCTAACCTGTTTATGGAGGCCTTTGAAACGGAGGCCCTGGAGAATGCCCCACTAAAACCAACTGTTTGGCTCCGGTACGTGGACGATTCACTAGTAGTGTGGACCCACGGTCCTCACACCTTAGCTGACTTCCTCCAGCACCTTAACAACACACACCCTAAGATTAAGTTTACGATGGAGGTGAAAAATGAGGGAAAATTACCTTTCCTTGACGTGCTAGTGAGTCGGAAAGCGAACGGTAGACTAGGACACAAGTGTTTACCGTAAAGCCACTCATACAAACCGTTATTGCATGCCGGCTCTCACCATCACCCGGCAACTAAACGGGGGGTTTTGAAAACTCTGGCCATCAGAGCAACTAGAGTGTGTGATGAGGAATCGTTGGACTCTGAAATGGAGCTCCTAAAGACCACATTTCGAGCTAACGGATACAGCGCTAGCGCTGCCAACCAAGCGGTACGGCAGGCTACGACCACTTCCAACACCGTCGATATCACCACACCCTAGTGACAATACCAACCAAACTATAGCCACTCTACCCTATATACGAGGTGTCACCGATAAGATTGGCAAGCTATTGAGCCGCTTTGATATAAAGACGGCCTACAAAGCCCAGGAAAAACTTGGGCTAAAGCTTGTACGCGTGAAAGATCGCGTCCCTCCCCTTATGTCATCAGGGGTATACGAGATCCCATGCAGCTGCGGCCATAGTTACATTGGCGAGACGGGACGCACAGTAGATGAACGCCTCCGGGAACATATTCGTCATTATAAATACAATACGAATAAATCGGCCATAGCATTGCACGCATGGAAAACTGGCCATGCCATCTTATTTGATGACACTCGCCTCTTAGCCAGAGAAGACCGCTGGGGTACGAGGAGGGTAAAAGAGGCGGTGGAAATAATTAAACACCCGCATAATCTTAATGCTGACCAAGGCATTCGTCTTCACGATGCCTGGAAACACCTATTTTACCAGGACGTCCGGTCTCGAACGGACGCGGTCCTAGCTGCTCCCCTACGTCCGGTAACGGACGGAGCGCCGTCCGTCAACAGCGCCCCGCGGAGAGCCCGGCCCTGATTGGCCGGTGCACTCTCTCCGCATTGGCCGACCACCCGGCCAACCGGTACACAGGTAGAAGGGGAACGTAGCCCTATATTAACCCGTGCACAGTACAGCTCCGCGCAGGGATTCGAGATTGCGTGGGCGGCGTAGGTGGCAGCAGCTCGCTCCTCTCCGCTCCGCTTTATTGAACGACCTCGACGAACTTAGTCTCTGCTGCGTCGCGTCTCCCGTGCGGCAAGTACCTGGCGATCCCGCGATTTCACGGGACGTTGAGCGGAAAGCCGTGCGGGCCGCAGCAGAGGCTAAGTCCTCCCCCGCGATCGAGCGCTGCTCTCGCGGGGCGACATTTTAAGAGCAAAAAATGAGCCCTAGCTAGGCCATCATGGCCACTCCGAACCGCCCTTGGAGGCGGCACTCACTGGGCGACAGTAATACCTGGTCGGTAAAGACCGGGGGAGACTCTCCCAACACTCAAAAAGAGCTCGTGTATCTGTCCGGCGTGGAGCTACTCACTGCAGACACGCCGGCAGAAAATATCATCGTTGTTGGCGCCGAGGACATCCCGGCGAACAGCGAGGTGCATTTCTTGCTGCGAGGCAGGCATTCCCAGCGGGGTCATCTGTGCGTTCGCTGCAGCGCACAGCGGAGCCCTGCTGGAATACTGGGCCAGGTTCCAGGCGGCCGGAGCGGGAGGAATTCCGTCCCTGCCGCCCGGCAGCGAGCTGCTCGCCGGCGTAAACGCCGTGCGGGAAGGACGGGCGCCGCCGCCACCCGCGGCCGCGGAGCCCGCACACCCGCCGGCACCGATCTCCAGCGCCGCCCAGGAAGGACGGGAGCCGCCGCCGCTCACGGCCGCGGAGCCCGCGATCCCGACGGCGCCGAGCACCCCTGTGGGGCTGACGGTGCGAGAGATGACGCGCTCATACGAGCAGCGCATCTCGCCCACCGCCGCCCCTTCTACTTTTAATTCTAGCAAGCGACGCCGCAGCAGCGACTCGCCCGCTCTCAACAGCTGCGACCGCAGCACTGAAGATGGCGGCGCTCCCGGCGCCGCTTTAAACGGCTGCGTCCCCTAGCGCCCCTGGCGGCGGCGAGGGCAACCCGCCCCCCACCCCGGACGACGACGCGACCGCATTGGTCGCTGACGGCGCCGCGCTGGGATTGGTCGGCCCCCTCCAGGAGGCGCCGCCGGTAAATACCGGGGACGAGGCCATGGACGCCATTGGACTCGCTACCTGGCCGCCGCGGAAGACGGACGCACCTCGGAAGAGCTCCGGTCGCCGTGGGAACAACAGCCCTTCTAAGGGCTAAGAGAGCAAATAGTGTAGCGTGGCTCGGCCCTAAGGGGCCAAGAGCAAAAATTGTAGCGGCCTAAGGGCCAGAAACAACGCGATGGCCTCGCTTCCTGCCTCGCCGAGCGGCAGCGACGCCCGCCGCCCCCTGCGGGGGCCGGGAAGTGGCAGCCGCGGGCGCACGCGGGCGCGAGCGAACGGGGTGTCGCCGAAACGCTTGCGTTTCGGAACGACCTCCGCTGAGCGCGCGAGCGCTCACATGCGCGCTTTGTCTGCCCCCAGGGCGGGCACTTCTGACGGGAGCGGGCCCTCCGCTCCACGCCCAACTGCCGCCGCCTCGGCAACTTCTACGTCGGGCGCGGCTGCTGCCGGCCACCGCAGCGCAGGCGATGCCGCCGCCACCGCCGCCGCCCCCAGCGCGGGCGGGCCCAGCGCGACGCACCGTCCCCGAGCAACGCGGGGACCAGGAAGAAGCAGCAGAAGAGGACAACGCGGACGGCTTTCACGGTCGTCCGCCGCCAACGCCGCCCTCCCCCCATCCTCGTGTACGGGGTCGGCGACGTGTTTGAGCTTCTGGCCGCGCTGCGGGGGGCGTGCAGCGAGCCGATCGCCGCAGAGGCGACCGGCGACGCTGTGCGCCTTCGCACGTCGGCCATGGGCGATTACACGGCCGCCGTCGCCTTACTGCGCGAGAGGACGATTGAGTATCACACATACTCAATCGGGAATGCACGGAAGCTGCGGGTAATCATCCGCGGCATTCCGCTGCCTACCTCCACAGAAATACTAACAGCCGCCCTCGGGCGGCTTAGTTTCCAGGTGGAGAAAGCAGAGCGGCTGACGAGCCGCAAAGCGGGGCGCCGAGGCCGGCCGCTCCCGCTGGTTCTAGTGACGCTGCCGGACGAAGCAGAGCAGCGCCGGATCTTCAATCTGCGTGAGCTGGAAGGGCTACGCATCTCGGCGGAGAGGTATCGCCCGCCGAGAGGTCCCGTCCAGTGCAGGAACTGCCTTGATTTCGGTCATGTGCAGGGGCACTGCGCACGCCACGCGCGCTGTGGCAAGTGCGGCGCGGCGCACGACGCGGCGAGTTGCCACCTCGGTGACAACCCGCCCGCGGAGGCGCGGCGCTGCGCTAACTGCGGCGGCGACGCCCACGGCGCCAGATATCGGGGTTGCCCCGAATATCAGCGCCGTTGTTACAGGGGCGGAGAGGCGCAGAGGCGACGCGAGGAGCGCCGCCACCAGGACCGGGCCCGCCGGGCCAACATCGAGCGCCGCCGCGCATCCAGCGCGGAGACGGCGTCGTCGCGCTCGCCCTCACGGGAGAGAGACGCGCCGCGCCGCCGCGACCTGACGCCGCAGCAGCCGCGCACGCAGCGCCCGCCGCGCCGCCGCCGCCGCGGCCCACGTCTGCAGCTGCAGACGTACGCCGCCGCCGCGGCCGACACCGGAGCGCCCGACGCCGCAACCGCGGCGCCCACCGCCCCCGCACCTTCCTCTCAATCCGCTCCCCAACCACGCCCTGCGCCGCCCGCGACTGGACCGCGGCCTCGGCCGTCGGAAGAGCGCGGATCGGTGGAGCGCATGGACTTTTTTCGCGTCCATACCGAAGCAGAACAAATCATGTTCTGCAACCAGGTCGCCGAGGACCTAGCCAACAACGCCATGGACCTCTTTATGGTGATCCGCGCCATCACCCGATCCATTACGGGCCATCCTGTCGGCGAGTGGCCGAAGCTGATATTGCAGACGGTAATGCGTCTGCTTATCACGCATTCGGCTGAGCAGACGAGAAGGCCCGCTCCTTCGGCCGGCGCCCCAGCCGGCCCCACTACCGCCCCCGCCGCCCCGTGATGGCTAACACAGCCTCACAAAACCCTAATAACTCACAAAATTCTCTTACAGCTGCTCCGGGCCACCTGAAGCTCGCCTTTTGGAACTGCAACAGTATTGTTAGCAGGAACAAACAGACGGAGCTAGCCGCATTCGCCGCAAAGCATAAAATTTCAATTATGATGCTTGGCGAAACACATTTGCAGCCACATCATCGTTTATCTTTGCCTGGCTTTATCTGTTACAGATCAGACAGACCTGCACGGTTCGCGCATGCAAACCCGGGAGGCGGAACAGCAATTTTAGTCAGCCGCGACATCGCGCATCATGAAAATGTTGTTCCCAGTTTTCAGTTTCTGGAGGCCACGGCGGTCACGGTGCGGACGGCAAAGGGCCCGCTACGCGTCATCTCGGCGTACCTCCCGCCCGCAGGCGGTGCGGGCGGCGCGGCGCTAGAGCAGAGCGATTTCGACGCGCTTCTCGAGCCGCGCTCTCGCGTCCCTACCTTCCTTGCAGGGGATTTCAACGCGAAACACCAAGCGTGGAATTCCCGCATTTCCACTACCCGCGGCCGAGCGCTGAAAAGCTACGCGGAAACGCACAGCTATGAAGTGCACGGCCCGCTCCACCCCACCCACTTCCCACCACATTCGGGGCGACCCTATATCCTAGATATCGCCATAACTCGCGATATCCGTTCGCAAATTCACCTCACCACGGTTTGCGAGCTCACCTCAGACCATCTCCCGGTCATCGCCGAGAGAGGTAGCTGCGGCCCACAAGCGTCCCTAGCGCTCCCACCTGCGCGTAAACGCACGAATTGGTCTCTCTTTCGGAAGGAGCTGGAGAAACGCCTGCCGGAAGCGGAGCCCATCTCAGATCCGCAGCAGATCGAGCCAGGAGTTACTAAGCTTGCGGATTCTATTTCAGATAGCCTGAATGCGGCCGCCTTCGCCGCACGGAGCGAGCAGCGGGCCCCGGAGCTCCCGCATAGAATAATCGCGCTTATTCAGCGCAAAAACAGGGCCAGAAATCAATGGCAGCGCACGCGGCACCCGGCGGATAAGCTTGCTCTGAATCAGCTGAGGCGGCGTGTAGACGACGCTTTAGCTGATTTCAGAAACACAAAGTGGGGCAACCTGCTGAAAAAGCTGACGCCGGAAGATCGCTCTTTATGGCAGCTAACGCGTCAACTTACACGGACGTCTGTTTCAGTGCCGCCCCTGATAAACGAGAATGGCGACAACGTGGAGGCGAACGAGGACAAAGCGGAGCTTTTCGCTGACGTCCTCGAGTCGCAATTCCGGCCTGTGGAGGAGCTGCCGCCGGCGGAGCACGTGGAAAGCGTGACTTGCACCGTCGCGGCGGCCCTGCACGCCCCCGCAGACGAGCCGGAGCTCACGGACGCCGCAGAAGTAGCGGACGCCATCGCCCCTCTCCGCAGCGGAAAAGCGCCAGGACCGGACGGCATCACAAACGACGTCCTCAAAAAGCTACCGCGCAGCGCCATTAATTACATTGTGTGCTTGTTTAACGTAATTTTCATTTTTCAGCTCTTTCCGACGCAGTGGAAACATGCTCACGTGCTTACCTTTCCAAAGCCCGGAAAGGATAAGAAGTTGCCAAAATCTTATAGGCCTATTAGCCTTTTAAATACGCTTGGCAAACTCTTTGAGAAAATTCTCCTTAAGAGAATTCTAAAATTTTCAGATAAGCACGCTTTAATTAATAATGAGCAATTTGGCTTCAGGGCACACCATAGTACCACGCACCAATTAGTGCGCTTAGTTGATAGAATTCGGCGTAATTTCAATGAGCGTCGATATACGGGCGGAGTTTTCCTTGACGTCGCTAGCGCCTTTGACAAGGTCTGGCATGACGGCCTCCTTTCCAAATTAATTACCGCAAATTTTCCAACCTACATTACCCACCTATTAAATTCCTACCTCGCGAACAGATCGTTTCAAATAACGATTCTGAACGCAAAATCTTCCACTCGCCGCATACGGGCGGGCGTGCCTCAGGGGAGTATTCTCTCTCCGGCGCTCTACTGCCTGTACGTGCGAGATATACCAAAACATTGCCAAACCGAACTCGCCATGTACGCAGACGACACGGCTGTAATAGCCACGTCTAAAAGAATCGATCTGCTCTTGAAATATTTGGATCAACATTTGCTACTGATCCAGGAGTGGCTCCGGCAGTGGCGCATTAAAGTTAACGTGGAAAAGAGCACGGCGGTGCTCTTCACACGTAAATACAAAGTGGGCCTGCCGCGGCCACTAGCGCTCTGCAATTCTAGTATTGAGTGGCGCGCCAGTACTAAGTACCTTGGCATCACGCTCGATCGTGCGCTCACCTTCAGAGAGCACACGGATGAGACTTCGAGCAAAGCGTGGCAACGCCTGGGCATGTTGCGAAGCTTATTACATAAGCGGAGCAAACTGTCCACAGACAATAGCCTGCTCCTCTATAAAGCCATGATTAGGCCCATTATGGACTACGCCTGCCCGAGTTGGGGAATTGCGGCGGAAGCTCATATTAAAAAGCTTCAAACTGTCCAAAATGCGTGCCTGCGTAGCATTTTATGCGCGCCACGTTACGTTAAAATTTCAGAAATCCACTCGGCGCTAAAGATGCCGACATTAGAAATTCATTTCAAAAACCTAGCTCAAAATTTCTATGATAAATTAAACGCGTCGAATAATGACATTGTTAAAAATTTAAATACGTACGTGCCGGACCCCACGGCTACGTACAAGCGTCCCAGGGACATGCTGCAGTAGGCCTCACCGAAACAGCAAACATGGGCTTAGCGCCAATACGGCAAGAAAATTGCGGTAAACAACGCCACAAGCGCGCCGAACGGCTATTGTCTTTCCTGACCATGTTGTTATTTTATGTTACAGATCAGCCATAGATGTCCGCAAGGATAGGGATGGCTTCATAGCAGGGAAGTGTGGCGGCATTGCACCGCGCGGCCACACTAAACTGCGCTGAATAGCACGATCTGGACGCCATTCCGGCGCCCGCTGCCGTCCCGCTCGCGCCGCAAGGCGAGGGCTCCGGCGCAGGGCCGGCTCAAGGCCAGCGCCAGGGCTCCTCGGAGCAACAGGCACTTCTGAATTCGACATCTGCTCCGGCCGGCGCGCAGCCCAGCTCGCCCGGCCGTAAAAAGAAAACTAGAAGGAGGCGGCGCCGGCGCGCAGCCCAGGCGACGGACGGCCCACCCGGGTCCCCCGACGCCCACGCAGCTGCGCCAGCCCCGCCGCCAAGCTCCACGGAGACGGTGAGTGCGCCCACGGATTCTGGTCGTCGGCAATCCCCCGTCCCATCCCCCTCTTCTAGCGGCGAGCAGTCAGACGGCTGGCAAGTCGTCTCCGCGCGCCAGCGCAGTCGGCCCGCAGCGGCGAATACCGGGGCGGGCGCCTCCGCGCAGGGCCCGCCCGCGGA
Source organism: Acheta domesticus (assembly GCA_031308135.1). Lineage (NCBI taxonomy): Eukaryota > Metazoa > Arthropoda > Insecta > Orthoptera > Gryllidae > Acheta > Acheta domesticus. The sequence continues at coordinate 88,220 of JAHLJT010007649.1, forward strand.
AGAGCCTCGGGAGGGCGCTTCACGCCCCCCGGCCGCTTCACGGCCACCAAAACGGCCTTATTCAATAAGGCTGAACATCAGCGGTACCCAAGTGCTTCAGCACGGCCGGGCTCTTGGACCCTTAACAGGGTACAAGGCGACCATATCGAAGGTCACCGGCAAGCACGGGAAGATTGTGTACGAAGTGCACACTTTCGACCGTGCAGCATACGCGGAGGCGGAGCGATACGCTCGCAGCGAGAAAATTTTCAACTTCTCGCACCCGCCGCCCGCTGAGAACGCTGAAAAACACCTGAGTGTTTATCAGAGGCCTTCCGCAGGGCTACACCGCGGAGAACGTCGATTCCGAGCTCAAAAAGCTCGGCTTCGTTCGAAATCGTGGCCGCCAGAAACCACGATTCCGGTGTGGCCCAAGGTGCAACAGGCACCGAAACGCGGCGTGTGGAGGTGCCTACAGGCACTTTCACTGTCACCCTCAGTGACACCCCCGCGTCGCGAAAGATCTACTTTATCAAGCAGCTGGAATCTTTCACTGTCACGGTCGAGCGGGAGAAGTGGGCGCGATCGCGATTTTGCTTGAGATGCTGCCGGTGGGGCCACATTGCTCGCAACTGCGAGTACACTGTGCGCTGCCGCCTCTGCACGGGCGAGGGTCACCCTGCAGGGGACGAACACCGCGGCACAGCTCATTGCCCCAAACGGGGCAATTTCCAGCTAAAACCCACTTGCTGCAATTGCAAGCAGCATCATGCTGCATCCTACACAGGATGCAGTTTTTGCAAACTGCCAACGCGTCCTTCAGACGCGCGCGAAAGAAACGAGGGACCCTCCCGCCTGCAACAGGCGCCTCGTAACACAGCTAGCGGCGGGTCGGCCTGGAGTGATTTAGCGCGAAGCCTCGGTGGAGTGCCGATCGCCAGTGCCAGCGCACCGCCCTCAGGGGCGGCCGGAGCGGGGCCCACTGCACCCGCAGCTGCACAGCCTTCATCACTCAAGATCCAGTTCTTGAGCATGATGGAACGCATTCTTTCACTTTTGCCCGACAATGCCTAGAAATTCTCACGCAGCTATGCGAACAGCACCTCTCCGCGCCTGCACTTGGAACGCGCGAAGTGCGATTTTCAAAGCCCAGCTTTTAGAACATTTCTCAGCTGAATTTCAGCTTGATATCTTGGCTTTACAAGAAACGTGGCTTAGCGATGAACGCGAATTCAAACTCCGGGGGTTCGCTGTTTATCGCCGAGATCGCGCTGGCAGGCCAGGTGGCGGCGTCGCTCTAGCGATTCGCCGCGAACTGCCGCAGCTCGAAGCCGAAATCCCTGCTATTGCTCTGGCGTCTCTAGAGGCGGTCGGGGCGTACGTCTGGGTAGGAAGCGGCCGACTTCTTGTCGTGTCCGTCTACTGCCCTGACCGAACCTTAGATCCGGCTGGAATTGAGGCGCTTCTCGCTTTAAATTCCAAAGTAATCCTATTGGGTGATTACAACGCCAGACATAGTTCATGGGGCGGCCTCGGAGCTAACAGAAACGGTAGTAAAATTGCCAATCTTGTAGTGACAAGGCGGGGCGTAGAGATCTGCGCTCCGAATAGCCCTACGCATTTCCCGGAAGTAAGTAACAGGAACCCGGGTGTTATCGATTTTATGATCGTGAAGGGCGTTGAGTGTGTGGTTCCCCGCTCAATTGCCGCACTGGATTCCGATCATAATCCGGTAACGTGTGTAGTGACGTCCCTTGTACCAGCTCGCCAAGATAGTTTTCGAACTACGTGTGACACGAACTGGGCAGGTTTCGTAACACAGCTGAATTCTCAGCTTGAGCCAAAACGATTAAATACGGAGGCCGAAATCGACGAAGCGGTGACTCACTTCACTGCAACGCTGAAATCGGCTTTCAAGCAGAACTCCACTGTCACACGCGAAGTGAATTCTCGCCCTGAGCTCACAATTGAGCAGAGAAGGATCTTACGAGAATTGCGCCGAACTGTCAAAGTTCATCGCCGTTTCGGCGACCCCGTTGACGGAGAGCGGGCGCGCAATCTCAGTCGAGAATTCCGTTCATCTCTACGGGATGAGAGAACTGCTCAATGGTCTAATACAATTTCAAAATGCAACCTTCACGAGAGGCACATTTGGGAACTCTCTAGAGCGCTAGGCCGCAGACCGGGAGTAAATTGCCCGATTCAAAGCAACGCCGGGACAGGGGCGCCCGGTGTTCCACCACCTCGGCCGACTTATGCGTGGGACGACGCGGCAAAAAGCGAGATCTTCGCGAACTCGCTCGCGCTGCAGTTCCGCACATTTGAATCAGGCGCCGCTGCGCTGCCATTGGACGCCACCGCCTCAGGTGACGGGCCAATGGAGCGCGCGGCCGGTTGCGGCGCCATTGGCCGGCCGTCTCCCCGCTCCTCGGCTCGCCGAGTGACGGAGGGTGAGCTGATTGCAGAGCTCCGTCGAGTTAATAGCCGAAAGGCTAGTGGCCCGGACGGAGTCACGGCGTCGCAGCTGCGAGCTTTGCAGGGCTTCGGAGTCGAGTTCCTACTCGAGCTCCTGAATGCGTGCTTAGCGAACGGTTATTTCCCGAAGGCGTGGAGGCTTGCGACCATCGCGCTTATTCCGAAACCTGGCAAGAATAAACTACTTCCAAGCAGTTATAGACCTATTAGTCTCCTCTCAATCCTAGGGAAGTTGTTCGAGAGGCTGATCCTGTCGCGTCTGCAACAGGAAATACGCCGCCTCCGGCTTCTCAGAGATGAACAATTTGGTTTCCGAGCTGGTCACAGCTCCGCGCAGCAGCTCACGCGGCTTTGCACGGAGATCGGCCTCGCCCTTGAGAGACGGCATTCTATGCCCGCGGTCTTTCTCGACATGCGTTCGGCCTTTGACTCCGTGTGGCACGAGGGCTTGCTCTCGTGTCTCGCGGAGTCGGAGATTAGCGATTGCTACGTCAGATTGATCGCGAGTTTTCTCTCGGACAGGCAGTTCAGAGTGCGCGTTAACAACGTATATTCGTCCATCAGACGCGCCGAAGCGGGTGTGCCTCAGGGGAGTGTTCTCTCTCCTACCCTATTCGGCTTATACGTAAATGACGCGCCGCTAGCTGCTGAAACAAAAACTGGTATTCAGCGCTGCGGGCTCCTGATGTTCGCGGATGATTTCGCGTATTACGCGAAATCGGCGAACGGAAGGCAGTCAGTAAAATACTTAAGCGACTGTCTCGCCACTTTTCCTGCCTGGTTGAGTCGAAAGCGACTCGCTCTGAACCTAGAGAAATGTGTAGCTGTCAACTTCACACGTAAGAGGGCAAACCCCGATGAAACTGTGAGCTTGGCGGGTGCGCGTCTCCCCTGGCAGAGCGAGGCGAGGTACTTGGGCGTGCTGCTTGACAGCGGTCTTCGCTGGCACGCGCACGCGCGATATCTTGCAGCCAAGATGAAAACCAGGACTCTTCTCTTAAAACCTATTCTCCGCTCTCCTGAACTAAACATCAAATTAAAGCGCCGCCTCTTCACCGCGTGCGTGCGCCCCTTGTGGGCGTACGCGTGCGAAGTGTTTGCGGCAGCCCCGGCCTCCACTCTGCGCCCCATCCGGGTCGCAGAGAACCGAGCGGCGCGCCTCGCGGCGCGCCCTCTCACATTTCCAACCTCCGCCCTGACCGCTTCCCAAAAAACGCCGACGTCTTTGAGACCTTGGGCGTGCGCCGCCAGTTCCCGGAGGAGCTGCAGCGGCGGGCCGAAACGGCGCTCGCGAGGGCGCTACCGCTGACCGCTCCGCGCATCCTGCGCGAGACCGGCATAGCGGCGAACAGCGGCGTGCACAGGGCCTTCCACCGAAGAAAGGGCCCGCAGCACGTCGCCTTCACCTTCCGCGCACTTCCCCCGCACAAGCTCGCTGAGCTGTGCGACGCGGGGGAGCAGGCAGTGCGTGGGAGGCGGTCGCCGCTCATCAACGCCGGCAACCGCGCGGGCGGCGCGGACGCGCGCCACGCCGGGCCTGGGCCGCCCGGGGCCGAAGACGTCGCGGCGCCACGGACGCTTGAGTGAAGTCGGCGCCGTGGCGAGCAAACAGTGTTGTATATAGTGTAAATAGTGCAGTGTAGTGGGTACGAATGAGTGAGCGAACGAGTGAGCGAATGTGTTGTAAATATAATCATAAGAATGAATGAGTGTGTGAGTGACAAAAGAAAATAAAAAGAAGACAAAGAACTTTATAAAGAACTTAATATCAAACAACCAAAGTATAACACCTGTATAAATCTAGGTTAGGCCCAAAGAGGCTAACCATGTTACTAGATTTAAGTTTAGTATTAAGTAGTTTAGTTAGTCTGTTTCAGATAAAGCCCGCCCCAAGCTCCATAAGCTTTACAGCTGGAGAAAAATGTACACCCTTGAATGAATAAATTCCCGCCCCGCCAGGGTAACTGGTGGGGGGAAAATAAAAAAAAAAAAAGCTCCGCGCATTACGCCCTGAGGAAGGTCGCAGAATGGCGACCGAAACGTCGGCACCTTTGCCATGGACGCCGCGTCACCCGGACAGCCAACTTAATATTGACTCCGGCCGCGGAAGCCTACGCTCTCACAATACGATGGTTCACTATCTTTCAAATCGACAACAAATCGTATCTGGTGAAAAACAATCCGCTTCTGTTAAAACTTCCCGTGACATTGCGCAGGAACAGTTCCAGGACCATTAGCATTTTTTTATTCATGTAAATGACGTAGGACAATGCCTCAATCACTAAACAAAATGTACGCTGACGACCTACATACCTATATAAGTGGATACCCATCGGAGTTGAACTCATTAGCCCAGAAAATAAACGATGACTTAAATGCTTTCAATAAATGGGCAGAAGCCCTTGGTCTCTTAAGAAATCCAATGAAATTGCAAAGCTTAGCTATAGGCTCTCGCAACGCTTTGAACAAATTGGAGAAATCCTCCCTTCCGGAAATTAGCACAGGTAACTCTCCTGTTCCCTGGTGTAGCGATGTAAAAAACTTAGGAATACATATAGACAACACACTTAGTTGGACCACACAAGTAGGTACGATTTGCCAAAAAGTCTTCGCAGGCCTCCATTCCCTAAAACGAGTCAGAGAACTACTACCCTTTAACACTCGCACAAGCCTAGTAAATTCACTTATAATGCCCCATTTCGATTATTGTGATTTCCTGCCTACCACTTAAAGATCAAGCAACAACGCAAATTACAAATAGCTCAAAATGCATACATCCGCTTCATATTCGATCATTAGAGATATGATCATATATCTGAGTTTTACGATCAAAGATTCTCTCAATCGAAAAAAAGGAGAAATTTGCATAGCCTTCTCCTCTTTCATAAAATTTTGAAGAATAGCTATCAAACGCAATTATTGCACAACTTTAAAACGCTGACGCTTGAACGATCACGTTCCTCGCGATTACTATGCATACCGCGGCACAATACAGTATCCTACAGTAAGTCATTTACTGTAACTGTAATTAGAATATGGAACTCGCATATCTATTTATTTATTTACGTCAAAAAACAGTTAAAAAACTGCGTATGACGAGCTATGGGGAGAAGTGAATTTTGTGCACGTTTTCATAATTCTGTGGTCTCTATCCTAAACCATATTTTAGTCGAATTTTGGATACAGAAAAGAGTTTTTTCGAGTTTTGTTGACAAAATATTCGCTCCTATATAATAAAATATATTTTCAAAGGTAAATTAGCTATACATTCCTGCCCTGAACCCTCATGTTTTTCATGAAAGAATAATACTTTTTGCCGCGATAATATGAAAAAACGATAATTTGAATAACTATATTTCCCACTGAAATTCAGAAGACGTGCACAAATAATGAAGTTACATTTATGTCCAGAAGCAAAACAAGGGACTATCTCAGCATTTGCTCAAGGATCAGGGAAACTGGACGAAAAAACCTGATCGAGATGGGGGCCATCAACCCAGAAACTGTGGTACAATACTTGTTACAGGTTCTTTAGAATTATACAGTCCAAATGATAAATAATTACATTAACTATCATTGTTAAAATTAATTCTACTTTCCTTTTTGATGCTCGGTATAGTCTCGAATTGTATAGAAACAGTTATGCATCAGGAAAGATTTTACTTGGGACTTAAACTTTTCTATTGAATTTAATCGTTTAATGTCTTCTGGCAAAGTGTTCTAGAGTAATGTACATGAATTGTATGTGAAGTTTTTGTAGTGAGCTGTTGATACTGCCACCTGGTGAATATGATTACTACGTCGTGTGTTATACTTATAGACATCGGCGTTTGCTGAAAATATATTCCCGCCCTTAAGTACGTCATTTTTGACAAAAACTACTGATTCGTAAATCAGGAGACAAGGTAATGGTAAAATTCCTAGATTAATAAAGAGTGACTTACAAGAATCACGTGGGTTGGATTTGCTTATTCGTACAATTTTTTTTTGTAATCTGAAAGTCTGTGAGCTATAAGATGTGTTTCCCAAAAATATTATGCCATATCTCAGGCGGGAGTGAACATTGGCAAAATATACACAACGAGCTGTATGAAGGCTGACGGAATTTGAAAGAATTCTGAACGCGTAGCATAATGAACTTAATTTTGTGTTCAATTCATTCAGGTGGGCATTCCATTTGAGGTTTGACTGAATTGATAGACCTAAAAATTTTGTTACATTAACATCAGTCAATGCCACACCGTTCATTTTCAATGGAGTACAGAATTTTTTATTTGATATGGAAAACATTTCTGAGTCTGTCTCGTGGCTCAGAGCAAAGTCGCTCGCCTTTCACCACTGAGGTCCGGGTTCGATTCCCGTCGATATCATGTGAAATTTGTTCCGACAAAACGAGTTCGGCTGCTTCGCAAGGGCTAGTCCAACCTTTGTGAAGTGTCCTAAACCTTACCCCCTTCCTTATTCCTTCCCACTTCTGGCCGCTGGGTAGTGACGCAGGGGCGCGCGGTGTGAGGCGCGTACGCGGAGATGCTACCTGGCGGCCCTCTTGACAATTGACAGACGAGACGTGACTCAAATATAGAGAGCGCTGATGTTAAGTGATATGATGAAATAGGTACAGCGCTGATGTTAATGGAGGATTACTCCGATCGACTTGCGCTCAACGCCCACAAGGACTTAAGAGACGCGTTGCGTCATCACGCAACAAATGGTAAAAAAAAAAATAAAAAAAAATAAAAAAAAAACTGCATTGAAACAGTTTTCTTTTCATTTACTTTTAATTTGTTATTACGGAACCAATTTGAAACGTCTGATATTGTACTATTTACGGTTTCTTTGTTGCAAAGAATATTTGTATCATCCGCAAAGAACTGTTCTTCCGTTTCGAATCGCTAAGGGCATGTCATTTACGTATAATAGGAAGAGAATAGGGCCTAAAATTGATCCTTGCGGGACTCCACGTGCAATTGGCAAAGAACCGGAAAGGTGTGTACATAAAGTTCCATCATTCCAGTAAGGTATTTCTACTCTCTGAGATCGTAGTTTAAGGTACGAACATAGCCAATCTAGAGCAATACCACGGATTCCATACGAAGGTAATTTTGAAAGTAAAATGTTATGATCAATGACGTCAAAAGCTTTTGAAAGATCTAAAAATATTCCGTAGATTTTGATTTCCGGAATCCATGTTGGCAATTTGAAAACGCGTCGTGTTTATTGAGAAAGGTTTCCATTCGCACATAAAAAAGTCTCTAATATTTTTGAAAAAACTGACAAAAGAGAAATTGGCCGATAATTTTGAACTTCATTTTTGTTGCCTTTTTTGAAGAGCGGCTTAATCTTAGCTGTTTTAAAAATATCTGGAAAAATTCCGGTGCATAAGGATGCATTAAATATGTGAGTTAACGGGTATATAATGGCTGGCGCGCACGTCTTTAACAAACAATCCGGAAATTCATCTAAACCGGACGAATATTTATTTTTTAATTTACCGATTATTTTGAGAATTTCATAGGAAGAGGTTTCGGAAACGAACATAGTGTCTAAGATTTTTTGGGAAACGTCAGATGTTGAATTTTGTGGCTGAAAACCCTTAGTGAGATCGACAGCAATTCTCGAAAAGTATTGGTTAAAGAGACTAGCCACTGTTGCCGGATCGTTCACATCTCTATCGTTATCTTTTAAAACAACATTCTCTACAAGGTTTCTAGTTGGTTTGGTCGCATTTTTTACTATATCCCACATTGATTTTGTTTTGTTATTTGAGTTCAAAATATCCTGATCGTGTTTCATGATTTTAGCCTGCCTTATGACTTTTCTTAACAATGATTTGTATTTTTTAAAGTACAGGAGGAAATCTTGAGATACGTTATGATGCTTAGAAATGAAAGAAAGAACTCGTTTGTTTTTACATGATGTTCTAATCCCTTGTGTTATCCAAGAATTGTTTTTGCGTGAAATATTTAATTTTCTTTTCTGAAGAGGAAAGCAAGTGTTAAAATGAAATGAAAGCGTTGAAAAAAAAGAAAAATATTTATCGTTTGTATCAATAGTATTATAAACCGCGTCCCATGACTCCTGCAGCAAGTAATCTATGAATAATTTTATTTTACTTTTAGAAAACACTCTACTCATACGTGTATTATTTATTGTGTCATTGTTCGCATTTCGTATAATGGTAAGAATTTGTGCATCGTGGTCACTGTATCCTAAATCTTTTGTTTCAATTTCATGTCGAGTAGAGGTTTTGTTAATTATAATTTGATCGATTGCCTTCTTTGAATTTACTGTGATCCGTGTAGGTACTTTTATTGTAATATCTAAATTGAAGGAATTAAGTTAAGAAACTGCTCTTTCTCGCAAGATTCGATTAGAAAATCAATGTTAAAATCTCCACATAAAACAATGGATTCACAAGAGCGATTGATGACTTTGATTAGTGTTATCTCTAGTTTTTCTAAGAACAAAATGTAATCTGCAGCTCTCTGTTGGAAGCCTGTAGATGCAAAGCAATATCATTTTTTTATTTATTTATTTTATTTATTTAGTCAAAAAACAGTAAAAACCGTATATGACGTGTGGGGAAAGATTTATCTGCGCACATTTTCTTGAGGGCCAGAATTTTATTTAAAAAAAAACCAAAACGAAAAAATTTAGAAAATAATTATTTTAGAAAAATAAAGATATTTGAAAAACGTTTCCCGAGTTATAGAAAATCAATTTTTAACTGTAAATGAACTACAAGCAAAAGGAATACTCAACAAAACGTGCGCACAGTGAAGCTACATTTATGTCCAGAAGCAAAACAAGGGGCCATCTCAGCATTTGCTCAATGGATCAGGGAAACTGGACAAAAACCTGATCGAGATGGGGGTCATTGACCCGGAAGCTGAAGTACATTACTTGTTACAGGCGTATTAAATATTTTTTTAAATGTATACAATGCAAACAAATTAATTCATTATATATCTTTGTTTTGTTACATTATTTTTCTTTTTCACGATCAGTATAGTCAAATTGTATAGAAACAGTTTTGCAACAGAAAAGATTTTACTTTTAACTTAAATTTGTATACCGACTTTAATTGTTTTATGTCATCTGGCAATGCGTTGTAAAGTAACGTACATGTATTGTATGTTGATTTCTTGTACTGAGCTGTTGATACTGACACTTGATGCACGTGATTTCTACGGCGTGTGTTGTAATTATAAATATCAATATTGCATGAAAATATGTTCCCTCCGTTAAGTAGGTCATTTTTGACAAATATTACAGATTCGTAAATAAATAGACAAAGCAATGGTAGGATTCCCAGCTCAATGAAAAGAGGCTTGCAGGAATCACGTGGAAGGCATTTTTTCATTATTCGAATAATTTTCTTTTGCAATCTGAAGGTCTGAATACTACAGGATGAGCTTCCCCAGAATATTATGCCATATCTCAGGCGGGAATGCACATTTGCAAAATAAACGCAACGAGCTGCATGAAGGCTGACAGAATTTGAAAGAATTCTGAATGCATAGCATAATGAACTTGATTTAGTGTTTAATTCTGTTATATGTACATTCCATTTGAGGTTTGATTGAATTGAAAGACCTAAAAATTTTGTTGCCTCAACATCAGCTAATTGCATATTGTTCATTTTCAATGGAACATGCGATTTCCGATTTGAGATGCAAAAATGCATTGAAACAGTTTTTCTTTCGTTAACAATTAATTTGTTATTATTAAACCAATTTGAAACTTCTGAAATTGTACTATTTACTGCTTCTTTTTTGCAAAGAACATTCGTGTCATCAGCAAACAGAACCGTTCTTCCATTTTTAATAGACGAGGGCATATCTTTTACATATAACAGAAAGAGAATCGGACCTAAGATCGAACCTTGCGGGACCCCATGCACAATTGGCAAAGAATTGGAAATATAAGTATGTAATGTTCTTTCCTGCCAGTATGGTATTTCTACTCTTTGAGTCCGATGTTTAAAGTAAGAAGTTATCCAATCTAGGGCAATACCACGAATTCCACACGAAGGTAATTTTGAGAGCAAGATCTTATGGTCAATAACGTCAAAAGCTTTCGAGAGATCTAAGAATATTCCAATGGGTATTTCGTTTTGGTCTATTGATGAAGCAACATCTTTGAGAAAAGAAAAAAAGGCAGTTTCCGTAGATTTTGATTTTCTAAAACCGTGTTGAGAGTCTGAAAACGCTCTGTTTTTTCTGAGAAATGATTCCATTCGTAAGTAGAAAAGCCTTTCTAATATTTGAGAAAACTGACAAAAGAGAAATTGGCCGGTAATTTTGAATATCATTTTTGTTCCCTTTTTTAAAAAGTGGCTTAATTTTTGCGGTTTTGAAAATATCTGGAAATATTCCTATACATAAAGAAGCATTGAAAATGTGAGTTAACGGATGTATAAAGGCAGGTGCACAAGTTTTTAATAAACAATCCGGAAATTCATCTAAACCAGATGAATATTTATTTTTTAGTTTACTGACTATTCTGAGGATTTCGTTGGGAGAAGTTTCGGGAATAAACATCGTATCTGAAATTTTTTGGGAAGTGTAAAATGTTGAATTTTGTGATTTTAGTCCCTTCGTGAGATCAGACGCAATTCTGGAAATGTGTTTGTTGAAGAGACTGGCAACTTTTTCCTGATTACTCGTTTCTCTTTCATTATCCTTTAAAATAACATTCTCTACAAGGTATCGAGATGATGTGGTTGTATTTTTTACGATATCCCACATTGCTTTAGTTGTTACTAGCGCTCAAAATGTCCCGACTATTTTTCATTATTTTTGCCTGAACTATTACTTTTCTTAAAATTCTTTTATATTCTCGGAAGTATATATGGAAACCGGGTGATACGTTATGATGTTTAGAAATAAAGTAAAGCGTACGTTTGTTTTTACACGATGTTCTAATTCCTTGTGTGATCCAAGTATTACTTTTGCTTGAAATGTTTAATTTTCTCTTTTTAAGAGGAAAGCACGCGTTAAAATGAATTGAAAGCTTGGAGAAAAATAAATTATATTTTTCATTTGTGTCAACAGCGTTATAAACTTCGTCCCATGATTCCTTCATCAAGTAGTCCGTAAATAATTTTAAATTAACTTTAGTGAATGCTCTGCACATGCGTGTATTATTATTTTTAGCACAGGAAGATGTACAACAGAAATTTCAAAAACATTTTCAACGGAATACTCAATGAATTCCGTCAAGGAGATAGAATCAATATTATTTTTAACGTAAATACAAGAACCTCCATATGCCGGACTTTTATGAGATTCTCTTTTTCTACAATAATAGCCTGCGAGGTAAAAGTTTGGAATTTGGAAAATGCTAAGTTCATTAGGAGATAACCAATGTTCTGTAAAGCAAAGAACGTCCATTTGATTTAAATCGCTCTGTAGAGCTGCCTCGATAAACTCAGTTTTATTTGAAAGGGATTGAACATTATGGTGCAATATCTTTATTTTTTGCAAGTACCTACACGAATGTTTTTCTGCTGCATCTGACTGTAGTTGCTATATATTTACTCCATTTTTACCTCGAGTGCGTGGTCGAAGGTTGTAATGTGTCCCAGCAGTCACAGGTTGTGAGGAAATAGAGGCGTCATTGGTAGTGGGAATGGAAGAAACGGGAGTAGGTTCACAGGAGGGGGTAAGAGGGTTCAGAATAAGGGTGGGGGTGGGGAACGTAAGGAAGATGAAAGGGATGGATTTTTGGCAGGAGGCTGCGTAGGACTGGAGTTGATGATGTATTGTGCAAGCTTTTCACCGACTGCATGTTTTCCAGCAAGGTTCATGTGGAGACCGTGCCGGGTGAAGTGTTTTACTGAGAGGAAATTCATTTCAAAAAGTGTTACATCTGTTTCTCTCAGTTGCAGTTTTAGTTGTTGGTTTGCGTGCTTAATCTCGCTGCAGAATGTTGGCCTGTTGTACCAGAAGGGCAGAGTCGAGACTACAGTGTTAGTATTTTCTAAAACAAATTAGCGATTTCAGAAAATTTAAAACTAGACTCAGTGATTGGATTAAATCAAATAATTAAAGATAACACAAACTCCTATTTCCATTTTCGCACCCTAATTAAACTCCACGTACGCTATTACCACTGACCAAATCCGGTTACATTTCAAGACGTCAAGCTGTTCTTGCGCACTTTTCTCTTCTCTATTCTATCGCTGAAAGCCCCAACGCCAAGTAAAGTTACATGTACTAGATAAGTTTTTAACGCATTTTTCTGTCTTTGTATATTATGATATTTCTTGGAATGTTTTATTTTTTCTTGTTCATCTGCCTGCTTTCTGTTTGTTTCTGTTTCTGTTACAGATTATCTTCTAGTCTTCAGCCATTTTCTGCGTCCATCTAGGAAGCTACATTTATGTATACGAAAAACTTTATAATAATATTATCATCGTGCCCCTCCCCACTCTCCTTAATTTCATAATTAATTCTAACTCCCTCTCTCTTTCTCCCTCTTCTCCCTCTGCTTCCCTTTTACCTTTATCCTTTAACTCCCTCTAACTCTCTACTTTCCTTTTGCCTTTACCCTTTTCCTTTAATCTTTCTATTTTTTCACACTGCATTTTTCTTGTGTTACAGCCCTAAGCCGTCATCCTGATGGAGGTTTTCCTGGGTTTATTCAATCGCTTAAGGCGTATGCCGGGATGTCCCTAGTCTTGCATCCCAGATTTACAAGTAAAATCTGGCCTCCTTTCTTCTTGTAATTTGTCAACAATTGAGGCATTCGGGTGTAGGGAATAATTTCCGACATTTTGCGAAAGTAAAATTATTAACATTACACATCCTTCTTGAAAATAAGAAACATGGGCTCTCTTTATATGTTAGTTTTAGAGTCCAAAAATTACCAACGAAAATACAGGGTGGAACAGCTAAGTGTTAACACCCCTTGTATCTCCTCAACCGCGCAAGATACGAAGATGCCGATTGGACAGTCGATTGATTGAACAGGGGCTACTTGATTACAGCACACTTCGTCTTTGCGCTATTTTTTACTATGAAGATATAAGGTCAACTGTTTTTTAAATGGAACCCTATGCTAAATTTTAGCGTGTCGTAATGCGCTTAAAAAGACGATTTCAAATATGTGTATATCTTTGTATTTTAGCAAATTGTTTTTTAGCAACTGATATGCTTTTGTAACATTTTTGTACTGAAATGGTACTTTTCCATTCGACCTTCCGTGCTCTCCGCTGAGAAACTAAAGGAAAATGTCTCGTGAATGGTTTTGCCTACTTTCCGAAAACGATCGAAGGCCATGTACTACGTAGATAACAGGGCGGAGGCCAGAGATTATAAAATGCGCCGCTGGGGTAGCGCACTTCTACAAGTTTCTTAGAGCAGTCACACCATGTACACCAATGAAGAGAAGTTAGATATGCTACTAGTGTATGGTCAGAGGCGTAGCAAGTGGGGGGCAGAGGGGGACATTTGTCCCCGGCGCAAGTTCTGGGAGGGCGTAAAATTTCGGAATGTAAAGATAAAATTCATTCAATTTGTGTAAATTTTAAAAATTGTTGGGTCTAAAAATAATCATTAAACACTAAACAGGATTAATATATTGTTTAAATTTGGCGCCTTGTAAAAGTTAAAATAGAGTTTTGTCTGAATATTGCATGTACAGTCATCCACATTAATGCCTGGTTTTACGTGTTATGAAAAGTAAAACTTAAGACATTTACGCATTGGCGCAGTTACGAGTTGACCTGTCTTAAGATTTAATTTGCCGTAGCACGTAAAACTAAACATTTCGCGTGGAGTCGGTAATATAGAATGTACGTTACCAACAGTTCCTAATGTGTAACTGTCAATGTATTTCATTTTGTTGCCGCGAAAGTCGTCTGGTTAAGTTATCATTTATTCTTTGTATTTATAAATATGAGCACAAAAAACTCAGTGGCGCTCAGAACCGAAAAAAAGGAAACTTTCGGAACTGGAAAATGAAAAATCCAGCAAGGCGATGGAAAACTTTTTAAAAATAATGAAAAAATCCGATACTGCTTCGACTGACCATGAAAATTTTTCGTCAAACGTTGAAGTATGTTCAAAATGCGAAAAAGGAAGTCCATCATTGGAGCTCGAAGATGACGGTTGTAGTGAATCTAATCGAGACAGTCAAGGTACATATTTATTCATAGTAAATAGTTTGTCATCCAAAGTAATAGACCAAGTTCATTGGTTTATTATGGTCGAAACAAATTGTAAAATACATCATTTACATGATACCTTGTAGCGTTGACTTTAAAATATATTTTGAACAATACTAATGCGTGATGTATTTTCAGAGTTTGAAATTTATTATGAAATTATAAGTATTTAATTTAATATGTATAAAATAAAATATTTAATTAAACATGATTACTGATATTTGATAATTATTGATGTATAAAATACATCTAAGAAGATAAGTTTTTTAATTCTGATATACAATTTTGGCATATAAAAGTACTCTTAGTTAACTAAAATTTGTATTTATCCGAAAACTTGTTTGATATGTCAATTTGATTAACTATATCACCAAAATTGATTTCAATGAAAAGCATGAAATAAAAATTAATTTATTAAAGATTATCTTTTTGCTGTTTAATGATATTAATGTGAGAAAATGTTGATTTACATACATATGTTGAAGCAAACATTGAATGCAATTTAATACCAAAATCAAATAAATTGGGATAATCTTTTTGTAATAAATTTGTATATATATCTAATTCTCGAAAATATTTTTAAAACATATCTGCTTTTAATTTACGTAATTATAAATAGGATTTACTACAATCGAATCAAAATTCACTGGATCTTCGAATAATGTAATATTATTGAATACTTTGTCAGAATCATTCAATCATTGAATGGTTTGGAATTCTAATTCAACTGTTTTCGAAATTTTTATATGTGCATATATAAGTCAGTAATATTTTGGTGTTTTTCTTTAAGTCTTAAATTTAACGTATTCAAATGGCCGGTCAGATCAGAACAGAACGTTTATCTGCTCAAACATTTAACTGCACTTATTCACTGAACATACTGAAATAACGGTTGATTTATCAAATCATACAGAATAGTATTTACAGTTCTTAATAAATTTTGTTAACTTATCTTCTAAATAGTTGTTTATAGTTCACTATATGACAAACAATTGATCGCCCAAATAATGTTATTTTATTAAATTTATTTGCTTCGTCTGGATAATTCATGACTTAACATGTTATTAAAACAATTTTTCAAAAATTCTTAACCGAGGCAGAAATATTAATTTTAAAAAGTTATTGTTCAGACCCGAAGTTCATTACAATGGACAAATTCCAATGTAATGTCCATTGTAAAAAAATCAGGTCTGAAATGGTTAAGTGAAATGATTTAAAAACAGTAATAATAATAACAAAAATAAACTGTTAGAGCTATTTTTTACAAGATTAAGTAACAACGTTTACATTTTAAATTTTTAAAATAAAATACCCGTTCCAAGATAGTATCTTATTGCTGTATTTTCAATATGACTTCGACCATAATAGACCAATCAAAATGAAGGGCACCAGCGAACTGCAATGTGGAAGGGAAGCGTCTCGGGGACGCGTGCCCACCTGTGCTTTCAATTATAATTCTTTTTGTTTAAAATCATTGATTAAAAGACAAAATTTTTTTAATCAGTTGATTTATATCATAAATCTGATTAGAAATATTTTTATACTTCAAAATAATGTACAATTAAATGTTTTTATTTACTTGGGATATTTTCAGAGGAAACGATAAACACTGCTAACACAGAAGAACATGACCGCATTTTTGAGGTACCGGAGGATTCTACTGTCTGTAGCAATGAAATTATATTACACAGCAAGTATGACAAGATTTGGAAACATAATGATATTGCATACTTGGAGTTTGACGAGATATCGAAGTTGCCGAAAATTACACACGATCTTCAAGAAAAATTGTTGATGTACGGTACTTCCAATCTTCAAAACAAGAATGGCCCCTTTGCATCATCGAATGGACGGGCTATGACATCGTCTTGGTTTTCGAAGCGACTTGCACAGGGTTTTGGCGAAGAAATCAACAGATCTTGGCTGTTGTATTCTCCATCGAAAGAAGCAGCATACTGTTTTTGTTGTCTACTTTTCAGTTCATCAAACGTGCAAAATCGATCGAACTTAGCAACAGCCCAAGGATTCAACCATTGGAAAAAACCAGAAAAATTACGAATGCACGAAAATAATCCTCCTCACCGCCAATGCTTTACCGCTTGGATAGAAGCTGAGCTGAGATTGACGAAGAAGGAACGTGTAGATTCTGCGTTGGAGAAGGGCATACAGTCGGAAAAAGAGCGCTGGCGTGAAGTTTTGCAGAGAATTCTCTCTTGCATTCAATTTCTTGTCAAACAGAATTTACCTCTCCGTGGACACCATGAAAAACTAGATTCTTCAGACTTTTTGAACAAAGGCAATTTTTTGGAACTGCTGAAACTTCTTTCGCAATATGATCCCGTACTGAAGAACCATTTGAAGTATGCGGAAGAAAATCCACGATCAATATCGTATTTATCACCACAAATTCAAAATGAGTTCATTAGTCTGTTGGCCTCTTCTGTACGCAATCAGTTGATCAGTGATATTTTGCGTAATAAATATTACGGGATCTTGTTCGACTCGACCCCGGACATAGCACACAGAGCAGTTTCCCGAGGTCGTCAGATACGTAGATATTGATTTTGATAAAAAGACTATTCAAATCAAGGAATCATTTTTGGGTTTTATCGAACTTCATTCCAAGATGCAGTTTCACTCGAATATGTCATTTTACAGCGATTGGAGGATGACAACATACCGTTGTCTGATTGCAGATCTCAATGTTACGATAACGCAGCAGTGATGTCCGGTGCTATATCTGGAGTTCAACAAAGAATATGCAATAAAAATAGTCGCGCATTGTTTTTGAATTGCGACAATCACTCGCTGAATCTGGCAGGACTTCACGCAGCTAATCAAGAGGCAGTTGTTACTTTCTTCGGCACCATAGAAGCTCTTTATGTGTTCTTTTCGCAGTCTACTATACGGTGGGACTTGTTGAAAAGTACAGTGAAGAAAACGCTGAAACGAGAGTCTCAAACCAGATGGAGTGCCAGATACGATGCTGTTAGTGTCGTCTTTGAGCATCTAGATAATATATTGGACCTGCTTGAAAAAATTAGAGAAAACAGACTTGTCTGTGGAAACTAGATGCGAAGCTGAAACTATTGTACATCGAATGCTGTCCTTCGACTTTCTAAGCCTCCTGTACTTTTGGAACCAAATTTTGCGGAGAATTGAACGTGTTCAAAAACGACTGCAAGATACATCAATAAATTTTGCAGATGCTGCGAAGGATATAAACTCACTCCAGAGCGAATTAAAAGAGATAAGACATGAATTGTGCATTAAAGCGATTGCAGACGCGAAAATAAAATGTGACCAATGGGGAATCAACGTCGAACGAAGAAGACGTCGTCGAATGCCTGGAGAGTTAGCTGAAGACGCAGGTCTTTCAGCAGAGGAGGAACAACGTCGTGTTTTGGCTAGCATCGTGGACCGACTCCAATGTGAATTCGACAACCGGTTTCAGCGTCTTAGAGATCTGCACGAGAAGTTTGGCTTTCTTTTAGATGTTTCATCATTGATAAATAACTACGATTTAGATTATTTGGAAAAACAGTGTAATATTTTCGGAGAATTTTATGCGACGGATGTTGAGAGTACTGGCTTGTACAATGACATTGTTGATTGCAGAATGTTATTACGTTCGCGGGATAATGTGATCCAACACCCCCATCGAATTGCTCCGTATTGTGATTCAGTACGGTAAAGATGTCTTTCCAAACTTGAGAATTGCTTTACAGATTCTGCTGTTTCGGTATCGATAGCAAGTTGTGAAAGATCATTCAGCAAATTAAAGCTAATTTTAACATATTTGCGAGCATCAATGGAACAACAGCGATTGTCTAATTTAGCTCTTTTGAGCATAGAGAAAGAGACCCTTGAAAAGATTAATGCATCAGATATTATAAACAAGTTTGCATCCATTAAATCGCGTAAACTACATATCTAGATCTGTTTTTCAAACATTGTACGTATTTATTAATAAAAACAAATATAATTATTTGAATTAAATTCTTATTTTCTATCCTCCCGCGTAGAAAAGAGGATCTGGCATGAGTATGGCAGTATGCGGCAGTATGGCATAATTGTGAACCATACTGTTACCATACGTCTGCCATACTAGTGTCATATTTTTATCATTCTGTTGCCAGACTAAAGTATGGCATCAATATGGCACAATATGGCACAGTATGGCACAAGTATGGCAACCGTATGGCTCACGATTATGAGCCAGCCTTTCGCCATTCTTATGCCAGATTTTCTTTTCCATGCGGGCTCTTAACAATTCAACTTTTTCCTATTTATGTGTGTGTGGGGGGGGGGGCGAAATTTCGATAACTGCCCCCGGGCGCTCACTATCCTCGCTACGCCTCTGTGTATGGTGAATGCGGAAGAAATGCCGTTAGAGCAGTGCAACGATAGAGAGCTGTATCCTGATCGTCCGCTTCCTTCACGCCAGCTTTTGCATGTAAGTGCACGAAACTATTGTAATCGGGAAGTTGAAACACCAAACAGAGGACAAGGCAGAAAACTGCAACTGACGAAAAACACGAAGAGGTTATTCTGGCATTGACACAATGCAATCCACATGCTAGTTCGCGACATGTAGCCCAGGAATATGGTGTGAGTCACATGAGTGTCCTTCGCATATTACGTAGAAACAAATTACATCCGTATCACTTGTCATTGCATCAAGCACTCGGAGGTCGGGATTTCGAATGGCGCATGGAATTTTGTCGGTTTGCGTTGAAACAACTGAAAAATGATCCATTTTTTTTAAACGAGTGCTATTTACGGATAAAGCGACTTTCACTAACCACGGTAATGTGAATTTACGAAATATGCATTACTGGGCATTAGAGAATCCTCACTGGAGTGCAAGTACAACACCAGAAAACTTTGAGTGTTAACGTGTGGTGTGGCATCATGGGAAATTTCATTGTGGGACCTTACTTCATTCCAGACATGTTAAATGGTATTATGTACGAACATTTTCTTCGAAATTTTCTACCCACATTATTAGAAGAGATACCACTGGAAACGCGTCAGTGCATGTGGTTTCAACATGACGGCTGTACAGCTCACTCTTCACGTGTGGCAACAGAAGTATTAAATGAAGTTCTTGAACAGTTGGATAGAACGGCGTGTGAAGTAAAGTGGCCTGCCCGGTCTCCTGATTTGACTCCTCTTGATTTTTTCTTTGGGGAGCAGTCAAAAATAAGGTTTATGCAGAAGTTCCAACAACGCCAGAGGATATGAAGCTACGTATCACCGAAGCTCTTTCGAGTGTATCAAGTGACATCCTCACATCTGTTCATTTGTTCTTCGAACGGCGACTGCAAATGTGCATTGCAGAAGATGGACAACACTTCGAGCACATGCTTAAGTAAAGCATTGTTTTGTGACAATGTATTTGGTATGTTCTTATTTCCATTTTGATCAATGTGTGTTCTTTGTACGTGACGGTTAGTTACGAATAAATTATAATTAATAATTTATTGTTCATTTATTTTTGTATTATTTACTCGCAATTGATAATAGAATGTATTGTCACAGTTTTCAAAACAATAGTAATTGCGTGGCAAAACAAGAACTTTCCTGAATCTTGAATGCAGCATTTGAGTCTTCTTTGTACGAAGTCATCTTTCGGCAAAATTAGTATCGAAGAAAGTAGTTGCTACTGTGCTGAAGTAAATGAGCGCCTTTGTCTGAAGGACGGACTCGCGAAGTTCCCCATTTAGTTAGCAGAAAGGTCTAACAGAAAATCGCCGCCTCAGTGGAAAAATATGTTACAAAAGCACATCAATTGCTAAAAAACTATTCGCTAAAATACAAAGATATACACATATTTGAAATCGTCTTTTTAAGCGCATTACGACACGCTAAAATTTAGCATAGGGTTCCATTTAAAAAAACAAAGTTGACCTTATATCTTCATAGTAAAAAATAGCGCAAAGACGAAGTGTGCTGTAATCAAGTAGCCCCTGTTCAATCAATCGACTGTCCAATCGGCATCTTCGTATCTTGCGCGGTTGAGGAGATACAAGGGGTGTTAACACTTAGCTGTTCCACCCTGTATATTCATACTTTGTGTTTCATTAGTTGCGTGCAGCACATTTCCATTACCTAACACTAGGATTGCACTTTCGTAATTAACGTAAAATATCAGCTACCATTGTTTCCACCCGAACTGTCTCAATTGTAATATTTTAGGGGTTAAGCGGAAGAGCAGGCCTTATGGCCTGAGCCTCGCCAGAAATAAAGACATTTTTATTATTTATTATTATTATTATTATTATTATTATTAATATTTTTTATTATTATTATTATTATTATTATTATATTTCCAAAACTGTACATCTGCCTTCAGGAACCGTTAGAAAAGATAGGTCCTCATGTCGAACAAAACATTCACCGCCCCAAACATCATTGATGCGTCAAAATATGGCAAAATCGGAAAGAGCAATGTGGAAAGTTTTATAAAGAACGCCTTTTTGCGAGGAAATGACTGTTGCTCCATTCGTGGTCTGGGCATACTAATATCGATCGACTGGAATCCCTAACACAGGAATGTAGAAGTTTTAAGCATTCCTCCACGTACAAGTCAAATTCAACACCTGGACAGAATTCTTTACCGATACAATAATAGCTGTCAATCCATTGATTTTCGAGTCTATCTGCGCAATAGCATTTTAAAATTGCATTCATTCATTTTCAGTTTCCTTCTCCAAGGTTCAAAAGTATGATTAAATACGCCTGGTATGCTGCGCAATTTACCGATGAACGTCCAGACCAGTTCTTCACTCCAGGACAATCTTGTTTAAATATTACAAGCTTCGTCTGTGAGAAGGACTGTGATACATTTCCTCTGATTAGATATGGGTGGTGAGAGTGTGTTTCGCACATTCAATTGGCACTGGTCATTTCTATAATAACTACACTGAAAACATTTATATTGTATTAAAGTGACTTCTGTTCTGTACTTTTTTTTATGCGTAAATTTCATTTCTAACATGCCTAAGGTAAGTTTACAGGCTTTGCCCTCTTGCCTACGACCAAATTTCTTTGCGTTAATCTAATGCCGTCCGATGTTGAATTGAGTCGCAGATCAACTGAAAGAGGGAAATCGCATCCTATTGAACCATCCTACACTGGTGTCAAAAGTAATCAAAGTTTGGTTAACTGTTAAGTATACTTGCACGCCGCGGGCACACATTGGCATTGCATCAGGTTTCCGTTTCTCAATGTCGAAGAACTCGTGCCCGGAAGAAACTACGCCTTACCGATCGTCATTGCGCGCTTGTCAAGGGCGTAAGCAATGTGTTTCGCGACCTTGAACAGGGGCTCGTGCCCGTAGGAGTGCCTGTTCGTTCGGCCAACGTTCTCACACCGTAGGCAGGGCTGCACAAACTCCGCGCGAACGACCATTTGCCTCGTGGAAAGTGTCGAAATTGTGGAAATTTCGAATTTTTTTCAGTAACTTCCAATGCGAAGAGGCAGCTATTTTTCACAGCTCTTAAATAGTAAATATCTTTCAAAAGGAAAACAACTCGTGCCAGATTTCGACCTGAACCTGTTGAAAGGTCCCTTGTGAGATATTCGAAATCAAATAAACGAAAGTTGTTAATTCTTTTTGTTTGCAGTCGTCTAAGAAGTCTATCATGTGGTGCAGGTCATCTTTCCTCCTGAAACCGCCAATTGAAGCTGCTTTCTACTTAGAAGATGGATTCACTTACAAATAGATTCATTTAAGGATTATTGTGTGGTCTAAAAACTCTAGGATAAGCGTTTGTAAACGGTGAAATCGTGTAGATCTGATGGTTAGGTTTATTACCCTCTAGTATGTATTCAGTATGTGCAAATTCGTAGGTCATGGTTTTGTTCGTGGTTTAAGAAAGTAAAACTTTCACGAAACTTTTAAAATTGTAGCGCGACACGTACTCAAAACGTCGAGTGTTACAGACTAAAAATGTAAACGTGCCAACTTGTGCAAGCTGTGGCAAACGATTGGGGTAGATTGTAATGAGTGCGTACTTTACTCTGCACGTAGTTTAAGCCGGGTGGTAATCCTTTACGTCCTCATTTCCTAGGCAGGTGCCCAGTGGTGACCGTTTTTGTCTTGCTAGGTTGGGAAGATCCTTTTGGATTGCAACTTGATTTTGGATGCAACTACGAAGGTTGGAAAGGTGCTTTTGGATTCTGAATGAAGATACACCAAGGATCGTGCAAAGGATGGTATTCAGGTACGTATGCAGTGATGCGAGAAGCAAGAATCCCCCGCCAAGTGGTTATAATAACCGTTGCTAGCACTGCATTTGAACCCGCAGCCTTGGATACTGCGTTCTCGACAGCTGCTTCAAACCTAAGCGTTAGCGAAGCAGACAAATATAAACTCACACGCGAGTTACAACCCATTGGTGTGTACAATAATGAAAGGGATGATGGATCAGAAGAAATGCGTAGTGGTACGACTAGCCAAAGATGTTAAATCTTATTTTAGAAACACCCACGCATTACACGGGATTGGAACCTGCTGCCATCTGCTCCGCACAATTCGTCGGTTCCTGCGTCGCCGAAATTGGCGACAGACGCATGATAAATTAAGTATGAATAATGAGTATGCATGCATACAATTAGCCTAACTTGTGGGTAAGAAGTGGTCCTTCTATAGGCAAATCAATGGAAACAGGTTCAGATTTGCAAAATCTTGTTAGTCTTCGGTCTACGCAACAGAATTAAAAGGGTTCCAAAATGACACGATAAAACGTGACCTATCACGGTCTACGGATATCAACCAGTATTAAAATGTAGAGTAATGAACCCTAATGAGTGTACATGTAAAACATAAGTTCATAATGTTTGTTACAAAATGTGTTACTCATTTAGGGAAATCAGAGGAAACCATTCGCAGGTGCAAATTGGGGTACTTGTCTTCGGTCTATGCAACAGAATCAAGGGTTTCAAACTGAAGAAAACGTAATATTATAAAATGGTTAACGTATGTTAACATAAAATAAGTCTACTGAAGTGTAAACAGTGTGCATTTACAGAATATGTTTGCATTGTTGGTTATGAAAGGTAGTAATCATTTAGGGAAATCAGAGGCAACGAGTATCAAGATGCTGATTGATGTATTTCTCTGGTATATACAACACAATCTAAATGGTTTAATACTGACGCAAGACAACTTGATCTTTATATAATGGTCAAAGGGTGTCGAAAGAAGTTTTACAACGGTTATTGAATATTAAAAAACAAACGAAATCTATCCAACTACTTCTTCGCTCAGTACTCGCAGTGGTGAATATATACGAATTTGGTTAAGAAAACGCGAAATACCATTACTAACGTAGATTTAAGCGTTCGTTAAATGACAAGAATATATTCCTAAAGCAGAATACAAGGAATAAAATTTTATTTAATTTTGAACGAAACGATTTTATTGTGAAACGACGTCTGTCCAAATTCAATGTCATTCAGAACTTAGCAATTGTGAATGAGGTTTACAAAGATCTATGGTATATTTGTACTAGTTTATTCCTAAAGCAGATTTATGCGTGCATAAAAGTATTGTTCGATACAACAGGTGCTGCTTGTTTAAACAGTAGAATTTTTGTGAAAATGCCTCTCAGGGCTCATTTCTCGTTCAAATGCAGTAAATAACGGCATTTTCTAACTATATTAAATTTAAAAAAATAGGATTTAGCTTTCTGAATATAAAGTTTGCATAGTTTTGCAGAAAAGGGCTTTTTATGCGCATTCTTTTGTGCGAGCAACAGTGGAAATTCAACGATTTCCCCCGTATGAATTTGGCGATTTCCGAAGGGAATTCGAATCTCCTGAAACTCCGCGTCCTAGCCCAGAATTCCATGGCAAATTCACTGGTGAAATCAGTTTTTCAAACAGATGTATAGTTTTCCGGATATTCGCGTCAAGTCGACCGTGGTTGAGCCTGCAAATTTGACGACTTCCGACGGAAAATCGAATCAAGCACCGTAATTGCATTTTCTCTACTCCCATTGTGTAATTGTGTCATTTCATGGCTGCGATCAGTTGCATAGTGATACTCATTACGATACAATTTTATTACAATTCAGGTTGTCATTAACAGATGTTTACAAATCAATTATTGACACTATCATTGAGACACGTTCTAGTAAAAATTTCGTTCGATTGTTTATATTATAATTGCATTTAATATATTATGCTTGCCAGTTAATTTTTTATTGTTAAATTTTTTTAGATGGAATATTATTTAAAATAAATTGGATCGCAATTTTACTTTGATCTTATTTGACTCCTCGCAGGCGTTCTAGTAACCAAAGCCATCTACGCAGAGTAGGGTACGGTTAGAGAGCTGTCCGCTCAGTGAAATTGGCTTAATCCTGCATGCCAACACGAAATGATTCAGTATACAAGTTTACCTTATAGAAGTTAACACGAGTGGTAGAAAAAAATACCGTATGGAACTATGTAATGTATCCTAATCTATCGTTAACTCTTGTGAAGTTTACGATACTCCCTCGCTCGTAACGAAATATCACACTCTTGGATTAATATCCATCATTAGGGGCTAAAGGAGGGGGTCAAGTGAACCTCACCTAAGCTCACGTGTGGAGAGGACTCGGCAAGTATCGCGTTTTTCTCTAAAAACAGTGCTAAATTGCGAGAAAACAGACAAGTTAAGTTAAACACGTTTCTATACTAAAATACGGCTAAATTTTGCACAATTTATTTTTATTTTATCACAATTTACAAAAAGTAGCATAGTATACTGATGAAAAGACTAACAAAAATTACTAAATTTTGAGCCATTAATGAGAAATCTCATTATCTGTACATTTACAGAAAATTTAAACGAAAATTACCGAGTGTTTGGTAAAAAGAAGATAACTTTTTTCTGGAATTTCTGAAAAAATACAGACAGTGAGATTTATTTTACGGTAAATCTCATTTGAGATTAGAAGGGGGGAGGGGTCGAGCCAAATCTCACGCCATCTCACCAAAGGGGGAGGGGAGTTGAAAAATCGCCTCACGTAACTTACGGACGGCCCCTTACATCTTCGTTTTACAATGTACTATTAAAGGTGTGCGGCCCTGTTTAAATCGGTAGATCTTACAGCTTACAGCTTAAAGCAGTGGATAGGAGACACCGATCGCAGAGCATCGGAACAATTATTCCTCGGACTCGAGATTCTCGGCAAATGGCGTTCGCTGCACTGAAACGCACCTCGAGAGGCGGACGTCATCGCACTGCAGCTCTGCTCCGCGTCAAGGGCAGCCGCCAATGCAACGGATTCCGCAGCGCTCGATCTGTGCGCGCTGAGCAGTGAAATTAGACAGCCGTCATTGGCCTGTCACACTAATCTCAAAAAATAGAATTTTCGCCTGTGTTATGTTATGATTCTTTATAACACTTCACGTAGTCTTGGTATTTCTTAATCCGTAATTCATAAATTATTAACTACTAACTGATCGATAACTGACTGATTTCTACATTTAAAACTAGTGAAAAACTTTATCAAAATTTCATCTTTTGAGATTTGCCAGTAATCGATAAAGTAAATTAGATTTTGAACTGAAAGGCTTCTGCACAATTATTTGGTTACTGAAAACCATAAAAATATTAACATGAATATTCCCGCTGTTGTAATATACGGGGGTGCATGAGAAATTTTATGGCACATATTTGAATGCTTTGGAAGGGCATTAATCATTGCTTATATCTTTATTCGGGTTTCGAAAACTAGACATTTAGTTACTAAATGGCACTCGTTTTTTAATCTACATGAAGTTATGAAAGGTTGAATATTTGGTTTTGTTTTAAGGATCATTTATTAATTAAGGATCATTTATTAATTAAGGATCATTTATTAATTAAGGATCATTTATTAATTAAGGATCATTTATTAATTAAGGATCATTTATTAATTAAGGATCATTTATTAATTAAGGATCATTTATTAATTAAGGATCATTTATTAATTAAGGATCATTTATTAATTAAGGATCATTTATTAATTAAGGATCATTTATTAATTAAGGATCATTTATTAATTAAGGATCATTTATTAATTAAGGATCATTTATTAATTAAGGATCATTTATTAATTAAGGATCATTTATTAATTAAGGATCATTTATTAATTAAGGATCATTTATTAATTAAGGATCATTTATTAATTAAGGATCATTTATTAATTAAGGATCATTTATTAATTAAGGATCATTTATTAATTAAGGATCATTTATTAATTAAGGATCATTTATTAATTAAGGATCATTTATTAATTAAGGATCATTTATTAATTAAGGATCATTTATTAATTAAGGACCATTTATTAATTAAGGACCATTTATTAATTAAGGACCATTTATTAATTAAGGACCATTTATTAATTAAGGAGCATTTATTAATTAAGGAGCATTTATTAATTAAGGAGCATTTATTAATTAAGGAGCATTTATTAATTAAGGAGCATTTATTAATTAAGGAGCATTTATTAATTAAGGAGCATTTATTAATTAAGGAGCATTTATTAATTAAGGAGCATTTATTAATTAAGGAGCATTTATTAATTAAGGAGCATTTATTAAGGAGCATTAAGCAGTATTTTCCTTTTGAGATCTATTTAAAGTAGAAGGGGTACACACAATAAATTAGTTTCACTTTGGAAATTATATTCTACCGATACCTTACATTATACCATTGAAATATATACTTTCCCAAATGAGGTCTTTCCCCAGAGACCAGAGTCTACATGTTGGGAAAAAGTTCCCATTAGAGAAAGCAAGGTGAAGGATATCGCAAAAGCAATGCAGTGATTCCCAGAGTATCATATTCAGCTTTACAGAGAACTTCTGGATTAGACTAACGAACAAAGCGCAAAATTGAATAATGTTTTTCAAAATACTTATTTCTTATTCAAGTTATTTTAAGAATGTAGTTCTTCAGATTGGCCACTTTTGGCCATGCTACAATAGTTCATTATAAAATTATGCATCACTTTTCCTAACAAGCAAGTGATTGCCTTATGCAAATGATTAGTAATTTTCAACGTTTCCTATGTTGGATTAAATTGCTTTAAATAAGCGGGATAGTAAAAGCATAAAATTAAAACTGCAGTAATACTGCATAAATAAGTGCAATGATTATCACAAGAGCTTCTTTATCCAAAATTGAGATTTCTATAAATTATCATTTTCACTTTATAAACCAGGTTATTGTATAAATTTCTCTAAAATATGGTCACAAAGTGGAATAAGCATCTTTGTCTCAAGGTTTCTTTCTTATTCATAATGTAAAATTGTCTAACATTTCCCTACTTTTGTTCATAATACTAATACTTCCAACCAAATACTCGTACCTTCTTTATTAACTCGTTTATGTTAATTTTTTAGTTATTCCTTATGATTTATGTGGTGCATTCAACACAAAGCATGGGATTAGCAAAGGCAAAACTAACAAGTGCAGTCATTTTTTGAAAGAAAATTTTCCAATATTCATAATACTATCAACTTCACATTTTCCCATTAAAAATCAGATAATTGTGACAGATACCCCACACTAGGTTAATAAGGTAAAACTTCTAAGGACAGTATATGTCCTCAGTGATAATATAAGTTCTTTTTTGTTTCTCTACAACTTTCGTTCATGGTAATGATAGCCATTAAAAAGGAAATACATTTACATTACAAATTCAAATAATTCAGTTAAAAATTTGTTCTCCTTAACTGAAAATCCTTGGGGAAACTGAAAATGCATATGAATTTCGATATATGATTAGTTAACTCATTTACAACGGAAGTAAACTGATTAAATAGACTTACAAACTCCGTACAAGACATTTCCTGTAAAGTATGATATACTCCATCATGCGAAGTGCTCCTACGTGACAAGATCAAATGCCCCAATTTCACCACGAATCCAAATCGATATCCGTAACTTCGTCCCTGAGCTCCAAACGGTCGGCGAGACGTCCTGCTCAGAGCTCAGTGCAGGCGAGGGCGCCCCCAGGGAGCCCCTGCGGAGCAGAAGCTTCTGCGCACTGGTGCGCTCTAGCGGGCAAATCGAATACCAGAGATGCCATTGCGACGAAAGGAAAACTATGTTACGAGAGGACGCTACTACACAATTTTGGAAGGCTCTTAAAATGAAACCCTCTAAGCTTTGGATTAGATTAGCAGGTTAAATTGGGATTAGCTTTGGATTAGATTAGCTGACACGCTTATACACAGGTACTTTAGAGTGCAATTGCAGTAAAGCAATCACCGTTACTGCTCATACAAAGTTAAACTGTTGTCGACAGATGTTTGTCGAAGGCAGGTCTGGGAGATGTTTCTCCGGAGATGGTAACACGAAGTAAAACAATTTCTGACAGACTTCCGGATATGCAAGGGAAAGATATCCTGGCAGCAAATACCGATAAACGATCGCTCGCGGCAAATTCCGTGGTTGGGAAAGTCACGTGCCCTCAGAAGGGCCGCAAGGAGGAGATTGCGCGTGGTTTAGGGGTGGGGTGGATTCAACGCAGATTGAAACACTAATGTCAATGGCTTTTTCTCCCACTCCCTGATTAAAGTCTCTCTAATGGTCCGAATATTTCCTAGAAACGTCCCTAGTTCTTTCATGAAGCGAGATCTATTATTTAATGTTCTGGGCCAGCATTAACTTTCTATGTTGGAAGTAATAGTTCCTCATTCCCATCCACTTTACGTTTCGGTAGCACAGCACGTTGAAAGGAGTGGATCCAATCTTCCCGATCACCGCAAAGCACACAGCCAGTAGAATGCAATGCTCTAATCTCCAACAAAATAAAATCCGCCGGCCTCCACAGCCGAGGTGGCTAAGGCCGAAGAGCTGCAGCCTGACGATCGCGGTTCCGAATCCCGCCCGGGGCCTCAGTGTTAGTGTGTGTCCGTATACCGTTACCCCCAGTCACTTACAGTGGTCGCTATCTGATAGTTGAAAATGCGACCTTTCATAAGTAAAAAAACAAAAACAAAATATAATCCATATCCCCTCTTGCCACGACCCAGAAAATAATTCGAGCCAAATACCACAAACAAACACGACAATACACAAATTTCTTCACAAAGCCACTCACTCCATTCCTGAATACATACCATTTCCATTACACATATAGTTTCTAATATGGCAAGGTATTCGAGCACAGAATTATACAGAACATACAGACAAGGCAAAGAATATACACAACTTATGAATATGCAAAATGAGCTTATTTCGAGAAACAAATTCATCCATTAAGAAACTCCTTCAACAACGTATAGCATTTCGCAAAAAATGATTTATCACGCAGCCACCTGAATCCAGCCCAATTCTGAAAAATACAACTGTAAACGAAAACTACGGAATAAATAAAATAGTCCTTTGTAGTCAACTCCCCTATGAAGCAACAAAACTAGAACCCCAATATTACCGCCCATGAGATTACTTTTACGCCTACATAGCCACCATAAAAGTGAACACTGTAATTAAGTCGTTCCTTTGCCCCCACCATCTCATCCCGCTCTCCTTCTTGGTTATTTATATACTATTTATTATATATAGTACATATTTATTATATATACTATTTATTACTATTATATACTATTTTAGATGACAAAAGAAAGAACAAAAGTGGCCAGTCGGTAGTTTCCACTTACTATAAGCAAAAAAAATTTGCAAGCCTCTTCCACAATTTCTTTTTGGGAGTGGTGTTGGTATCTACTGGACGAAATGGAACCTCAACTTCTAAGTCCATTTCAACACCAAGACTTGTTTGATTGAAATAGCATGTGAATTCTGAAGTTCAAAAAGTTTCCTAATAAACAAATGGTATTAAACTGAAGCTCTGTTGGAAATAAACCTAATTTTCCAAAACTGAAAATTATATTCTGCTTGTTTGTATCCATATAGAAGCAAATAAATTAAAACGAAGAAACTCTTCCAAAAATCTTACAAACATAGAAAATGTTGCTTCACTTTCAGCAATAATAAA
This sequence comes from Acheta domesticus, assembly GCA_031308135.1. Classification (NCBI taxonomy): domain Eukaryota; kingdom Metazoa; phylum Arthropoda; class Insecta; order Orthoptera; family Gryllidae; genus Acheta; species Acheta domesticus. Next base: position 118,835 of record JAHLJT010007649.1, read on the forward strand.
AGTAGATGGAGTACCTTGATTGCTAATTACACGTTGGCATAGCTTCATTGATGAAAAGTGAAAATCCAAATCCTTTTGACATATTACTTATACACACAAAGACAAGTGTAAAACATTTACAAAAAAATGTAAAATATACTTTTTACAAATTTATACCTCCCGCATTACTGAAACTACTTATTTTACGTTCCTCGTCACCAAGATATAAAAAAGCCTATGGAATTAAACATAGTCGCATGAATCAGGAAATTTATTTACACGTGGTGCTATAATTGGATCACGATTTGTTTTTGAAAATTGTCTCTAACACATCAGAAGTTTGTATTCCTATTAAGTATTTATAAATTGCTACTATCGTTAATTGAAACAGCAAATCTCCCCCTTCCTCAGATTGAGCAGACTGCGTGAATAAGGGTCGGGGACGCACACCTGACCTTGGATTCCTTGTGCAGTTAGACTTGCCTCCCCACAACTCCCGCCCCAGATTCACTTTCACTCGCACAAAATGTTTCTAATAACATTCCATTAGCCTCCTGTTACGATTTTCTGAACGAGAAAGAATTAGAGTTGGTCTTACTTCGTACAGCAGCTCCATTCGCCCAGAAGGAATCTTCTACTGGTCTCCCGAAAGCGCCAGTCCGGCTGCTCACCTCTCCTGAAAATGTTCAATTAGTGAGAATACAACTCTCCAGGATTCCTCCAAATATAAAAATGCAAAACGCTCGAGTTCTAACCACTTTGCATAAGCGAAAACGTAAAACTGAAATTAATCCAAGTTGGAACACAACAGCATTGTATGAATTTAATGTTTTAGTACTACACCAACACGTAAATTCCTTTTGCTGGTCGAATTTCTACATGCTCTTACCTCTATTCAGGCATTTCGTTGTCTTCAATCCAATTCTCGTGGCGCACACGTAAGAAATACGTTTCTCAACATGGCGTCGTGCAGCTCCGCTCCAGTTGCCAATCGTTCTGTCGCTCGTGCCGAAAGCTCCACGTTCACACCCCTCCAACTTCGTCGGTCCCTTCTCTCATTGGTTAGAAATTCCCGCTGTTGCTTCTGTGCGCTGCACGGAGGTTTAACTGAGCTGCTCTCTCTCCCATCGAATGCCGCGCATTACAAAACGACTATTGTAGGCGAGAACAGCAAGGGGGTGCAGTATACGGAGAGCTCTCTCCTGTGGAAATAAAATTGAGACTAAGTTGAAAAATTAACATATTTTTAATCTCATCTTAATTACGTGACGTAGAAACCATTTCCTTTTTTTCTTTCATTTTTGTACCTCCCCCTGTCAATCTGGAAAAGGTGAACCAATGTTGAGGCGGTACCCTCTGAAAGATAGGTTTTTTCTATCGCAACTAATAATATTTTTTCAACTATCATTTTCTTTTCTATGAAGAATAAGCTTTGTTTTTGTTTTATATAAAAAATTCAGTTTTATTCCGTTTTAAGTTTCTAATCTACAGTTTTATTATCGTAAACCTGACCAAAAAAGAGAAAAATATTTTCTGTATAAGATTTCGTAAAATATTACTTGTATCCACTTTTCCTATCCCGAATAAAACTAACTTTTGAGTAATTGACGGTAAAATTTGTTACTGAACATTTCCAGGGAGTGTACATCAATGCATCTCCCTTCCAGCTACAATGAGGGAGGTATTTAGCAAAAATGATCATAAGGAGCATTGGAGGGCGGGGCGGGGAGGAGCAGGTCGGTCCAGGAGGGCAGCGCGAAGCAGCGGGGGGGGATGGAGCGGGGAAGGAAGGGTTGGCCGAGGGATACAGCACACACAGAATTTCCATTTCTTTTCTAATAAATTATTCCCATTACCAGTAGAAGGACCGAGTGCGTCAAAATGACACATTTGCGATAATTTCTGCAACGTAGTTTTCGAGTTTTAACAGCTAGAAAACTGGTTCTTTGAAGTTGATTTCTCTAGTGCATTCAGTGAGGTCCGCCATCTGCAGGAAAAAACGCTTAAAATGCAAATGTGTTGTACCATTCATTGAAGTTGACAAGAAACAACACACTCACAGACTTTAAGTGCAGAAAGAATAAACTTGTAATCCTGAGCACCCTACAGGACAGCATCAGCAACACTGGGAAAAAGAATCCGGAGATGGTTTGTTTTACACCAAAACCAAAGACAGTCGATGCATTGGTATTCAGTGCGCACAGGAACAAGATGGCCGATTTACACGTTTTACAATATCCTAGATATCGCAATTTTTAGATATCTGGCGAACTGCGAACAGGTTTCGTGCATTGGGGCGTTGAAGAAACAGCTGAGGCAGACCCCTGCATCTCCCTCATGTGAAGGCGGCTCCTCACATTCGGCATTCGGCCAACAGCGAAAAGCCGCTCGCCGAATCGCGAGTAGTGTGGACGAGTTGCTTGCAATTTGCCGAGTGACGAACATTCGGTGCTCGCCCTACACACCGCGAGGCGGTCTTCTGGACACAGTAGCTCGCTGCTCGGCGAATGTCGAATGGGTGGAGCCGCCTTATAGCACCACCTGTGTTAACGCACAAGACTGAAGGGTCGCGGATGTTTCTTAAAAAAATTATCTAATAATATTTTTTTCAAAAAATAAAATAAAAATTTATAAACGTGATGTATGATTGAACTAAACGCAAAAATTGGCATAACGGAGTGATGTGCCGCGCATAATTGGATAATATATATAATATGGAATGTTACTTGTTGATAGAGTTTCAACTTTATAATGAACAATTCAATGAAAATTAAAACTATTTAATTTATAGTATTTTTCTCTGTAATTATAAATCAGTTATTCTTACACATATGTTTTTAATTTTTTTGTTTCAATAATGTTAAATTGAAACATTAAGAAATACCCTGAAAAATTTTTTTTAAATACAAAATACAATGTGAAATGATAGGATTAGCTTTATATTTCATCATCTGAATTGGGGCGGGGGAGATGGTAAGAACAGGGCCCCCACGCTGTTGAAACGGCTCTGCCTTCGAGCCGCTCTTGCCGCTCGTCACCGCCTCCACTGGCGCATGCCAAAGATTCGAAAGATTGCCATTATTTCCTAACATCTAGTGACCGACGTCGTAATTAATACCCCATCCTACGCGTGAATCTTCAAACCATCGATCAACAAAAGTTGCGCGATTAATAATATGACGTTCCAGTGGCGCTGTTAGGGAGGAGCAAAGGGGGCGGTGCGCCCCGTGTGACAGCATTTTTGGGATGACACCAATTAGAAGCTTTGATAGATTTTGTATAGAGATTATAGCATAGATTTGATGAAATTATAGATAGGTTTTAGATTATAGATAAGGCCGCCCTTAAATCTCGAAAAGGGTTTTTTATCATAAAATATGCATTTGTTAATTACTCTTGGTTTTAGATCAATTATTTAAAAATTATATTTCAATTATTCTGAATTACGTAGTTTTTTAATATATTAGAAATAAATGTAATGTGCAAATATACTTCTATTTTTATTGAATAATGTATAAACTATTCAGTAACAGATGTTTCTGTATTTAATTTATGTGGGGGGGTGATACCATTGGTTTTGCCCCGGGTGACACCATGGTGCTATGCTACAGTGACGTTCTAAGACGAATATGCGTATTACTTGTGGCCATGCCACCTGCACCCCCCTCTCCTTCGCGTGCATTGGAACAAACGATACGACAATGGCCACCCCTATAACTTAAAAACGGTTCACGATATTCAAATGCAGTTTTCGCTTAACAATGCGGAATCATGGGACAAAGAATATTCTGTAGAGACAGTGGTTGAAATATTTTCAGTTTTTGAGAAATTTAATTTTCTTTGTTTTTTTAATTGGAATCGTGTGTTTTTGTCTCTAGCAGAGGATTGATCATCAAAAGGGGAATGTAATGATGTTCGTATGCTAATGTTTTGATGGTTATTTGAGTATAAAATTATACTTTCTGACAAGGGATTTTAAATTAATCGTGCAATGTTTCCTGTGGCAGCCCCAGCAACAGCAACTGTCGCCTTTGACACGTGGCCTTCGCGGCCTCCCCCTCTCACGCCACAGCGCCGGCGCCGCCAAGGCCATCTGCTCTAAAGGCGGCTCCCCAAGCGGGTCCCGATATCCAAAGGTAAATTTCGTTCAGCGACGAGAAATCATGGCACAAGGAATATACAGAAATATAGAGAAATAATATTATGGGGCATGTTCAGTAGAGAAATTGTCCGGAATATTTTTAGTTTTTAAAAAGGTATTTATCTTTGACTTCTTCTCACTAATAATAGATGTAATATAAAGAGAGAAAAATATTAATACATCATTAATTATTGTTGTTATGGAAGTTTGACTATAAAATTGTACTTTCTAATATGATTTTATGTAAAACCGACAAACTTTTCTGAAGTACTCTGACAGGCAGAAGCGGGATTTCGGATCTTTCATTGCCGGGGGCAAAGGGTCCCCCCGGATAAGATGGTAAAAAGTTCCCCTCAACCAAATTACATATGAGTGGTTACACTATAATTCTAACATAAAAAATAATATTTTTGAAAGGTTTCTTAGCCTCCGTCCCACCACCCACACCCCTATACAGCCAAAAACGTGTTTTTTTAATTTCAATTTTTTTCGACAACTTAACATGAAAAAAACATGATAAATAAGAACACAACTTGGACTATCAGAAAAACATTTTTCAATTTTTTCTCAGGCCCAAATTCAAACATAAAAAATATTTTCGAAAAAAATATCAAGAAATATTTTTTATTGTGTCTTAAAATCCTGGAACAGGCTCGAAAAAGTTGTCAAAGGTTTCTCTTGAAACACAAATTGTTGTGAATTTTTTCAGATTTTTTCGATTGCTGGGCTGCAGTTAAAAAAATAAAAACCATTTTCCCGCCTTTAAAACACCTGGACTTTCAATGTACTTTGAAAATGACTGCAACGGTTCTGTGCATCTATTTTAGGGTCTATTATACATTTGTATACATTGTTGTAGCACCCAATGAAGTTTTGATTTTGGAATATACTTAAAAATTATCATTTTTTGAAGCTTTCTAATCGTTTGCATAAGTAATCGTACGCTACGGACAGAAGATAGTTTTGGCAATTTATAAGAAACAATCGACACAAGACCTTGTAAGTGTGACTGGTGAATAAAGAATTACACCCCATCCTATATCAAACAGATTTTAGAAGAAAAATAGAAGTTTGCAGATTGTGACATACAAAAAAAGATTATTGCAACACACATTATAATGGCAAATAACTCGGAAGCGATGCTTCCTAGGCCTTTTAAACCAGGTTTACCTTGTCTGATGGGGGACACGACTTTTTTTGAGAACAAGTAAACTCTAACAGACGACATGTTTTGGGGGACGGGTAGATGACAAATGGGGAAATGATAAGGGACATTTCGTATGCGGGATAGATGAGGGACAGTGGGGAAGTGAAGGGGAACAGATTGGGCCCCGATTATGTTGTTGGGATGTATTTTTCAAAATACCACTTTTATCTTCATCCTATTTTACAATTTTGCATATTAGTTCTTTTGGGTGCGCCCTTTCCGTAGCACAGATGGACAGAAAAGAGAAGCAGATATCAATGTAAAATTAAATTGAAGGAAAATACTGCAATTACCTTTCACGATAAAATTAACGGGACTATTTTATTCTCTGCGAATTTTTATCTCAACGCTCAGCAACATTGGAATGAATTCTCTCGCACAGTGCCGGGTCTATAATGCCGTAAACTACTTTTCGGGGGATGGGAGTTTGCAGTTGGGTGCTATATTAAATCAATTTTCAATTTTCGTACAATTATTATTTACAAAGTGCAGAGTTTTCGCACGTGTACAGATTGTACGAGTGTCTCCATATTTATACGTATTCAAGAACAAATACTTAGGCAATGGAAAAGACAACTTTTTCTCTAGTCTGAAACATCTACCGACGTGAGACCACACGCTTCCGAAACCAATGCGTTACTATTTATCTGTCCGGGAGGAGCGGCGTTCTAGGCTCAGTTGTCAACGTTTTAGCTGCTATTCTGTGGCCTTCCTCCTCAAGCAAGGTCGCACGTGCCTAGGACGCGGCAACTGCCGAACTGCCAAGTGGTTGACTACAAATGTCTTAGTTTTTAAAAAAAACTATGACCCAGCTATTAAAAAATATGAAAAAATTCACAAGCATTCTGAGATGAAGTTTTATTCCACATGTCCCCCAATTATCCCTCAAATATGCCCGAATTATTATTTAATAAACTGCCAAACACTATTATCTTTCGTTAGCGTGTGATATTCTCATACAAAGGATTAGAAAGCTTTAAAAAATGATAATTTTAAAGTATATTCCAAAATCAAAACTTCATTGGGTGCTACAACAATGTATACAAATGTATAATAGACACTAAAATAGATGCGCAGAACCGTTGCAGTCATTTTCAAAGTACATTGAAAGTCCAGGTGTTTTAAAGGCGGGAAAATGGTTTTTATTTTTTAACTGCAGCCCAGCAATCGAAAAAATCTGAAAAAAATGCACAACAATTTGTGTTTCAAGAGAAACGTTTGACATTTTTTTCGAGCCTGTTTCAGGCTTTTAAGACACAGTAAAAAATATTTCTTGATATTCTTTTTCGAAAATATTTTTTTGTGTTTGAATTTGGGCCTGAGAAAAAATTGAAAAATGTTTTTCTGATAGTCCAAGTTGTGTTCTTATTTATCATGTTTTTTTCAGTCTGATAAAATAATGTTAAGTTGTCGAAAAAAATTGAAATTAAAAAAACACGTTTTTGGCTGTATAGGGGTGTGGGTGGTGGGACGGAGGCTAAGAAACCTTTCAAAAATATTATTTTTATGTTAGAATTACAGTGTAACCACTCATATGTAATTTGGTTGAGGGGAACTTTTTACCATCTAATCGGGGGGGACCTTTGGGGGCTATTGTGAACTCGAAAAATTCGTTTATATGAATGCTTTTAATTAATTGTGCTGTAACTACATACACTGTTTTCAATTTTGTTAATTATTAAATTTATTATCATAGAATGTTATTAATTAAATTAGTTGAACACAGAAGTGATGATCCTCATTGTGATTTCAACGGTCCGAACTGTAAATTCAACTATGCATTTTTCTCAGTGAATCACATATCGAAATACTGAAAATTTATATTGTTTATTATGATCAAAAATGTTTATACATAACTGTAGGATACATATTTTGAAATCTACATTAATAAATTATTTTAATTAAAATGCAATCTTCTGTGCAAGGTGATAACATGAGCCTCCACTTTTATTTCGACTTGTGTGAGCATGTACATTAAATTTTGTCTTATAAAGTTTATTGAAAACTCAACAGTTTTCTGTAAAAATGAACTCAAATTTTCGCATTTTCAGAAACACTTAAACACCATTTTCTCAAAAACGGCTCCAAATTTTTTCTTCAAACATTTTGTACGGATAATGCTAATTGCAGTGTTTAAGATGGCATAAAATTCATTTTGTTATATTATTTTGTTTTTTCAAAAATTACACAAAAGTAATTTTGTTGAAATATCTCTCGTGTCTTCGATATGCACATTATCGGCGATATATATATATATATATATATATATATATATATATATATATATATATATATATATATTATTGCATTTGTGAGTGCAGATTCACACGACTTCCAGTAATGTGTTTCGACATCTCAATGGTTTTCTGTGAAAAAGAGCTTCAAATTTTGCATTTACAGTAACGCTTAAACGCCATTTTCGTAAAAACGGCACCAAATTTTTCAACGAAAATTTCCATTTAGGACGAGGTTTTACTCTTCAATAATATTCTTCAAGTAGTTTTTCGGTTCTGCCATTAGGAAACCGAAAAATTGAGCAATGGTGAAAAAATGTTTGGGCGGCGATAGATGGTTGTTGGCATAAGGATGGGGCACGACCGAAAAGTCAGCCCCGACCAAATAAATTAGGAAATTAGCTACTACGAGAAAATCTGTGCCATTCAATAGCTCCACTAGTTCCTTTTTGTTTTGGCCCTAGTATCTTTGGTGGCATCTAAAACAAGAATAGTACGAACACAAGTTGTAGTGTATGTAATACAAGCCAGTTAAAGTTTGGGGCTCATACGTATATATACGCTCGTATACGCTCCATAGTTCGGGGCTCGTTGTACAACCATCGCCATATTAAAATTCTGCAAACTAAAACCGGTCTATGATAGTTCAAAATTACAGATTGAATGCATAAAAACAACGTTTAAAACATATTGTATTTCATTATGTTATAATTGTTAAAAATCAGAAACGGTCTATGCGAACTCAACTCTAATTAAAAGCCATAGACATATCTTCCAAAGCTTTTAGAATGGAGAAAACACGAACACCTTTGTTTCACATCAGCTCGCATATACAACTGAACCACAAAGCTATATTAGCAACAGGAGTTATTAAACTAGTTAAAATTGTTCCTGATAGAATGTTTGCGATATTTGAAAAGATACCAAGGGTACTCATATTATATAAACGGTTCATATCACCACCTTACCTCTATCTACATCTAATAAACGGGAAACACTATTTCTATTTGAGAGTAAAAATTTGAGTGTTATGACTAGACCCCGGTATTTTACTCACAAAACAGGTTTGATTTAGGCACCTAAAATAGGCAACAAAATTACGAAATTAGGCTTTAAAAGGCATTAAAATCGACGTTTGAGGCACTTAAAATAAGTTACAGAATGACAAAGCCAGGCAAAAAAATAGACATGAAAAAGTTATATTTCTGGCATATAGAAATTGTCTCAAAAGAATTAAATTAGGCAATTTTTATTATGCAGGAAAAAGTATTTTTACATTTAGACTACAGGCATATTTTCTTCACGTTCATAATGAGCAGTATAGTATATAATCAATTTTTTTCTCAAAATGTTTTTCAATAAGGCTGTCTTGTCTATTAAAATAATGTTTAAGGCTAAAATTGAACTTTTTACTGACAGATTTATAGGAGCAAACAAATTTAGTTACATTTCTCATGCTAACGTCTCCTGGAACTTTTTCACTCGTCCCTTCTTCCCATCCCCCAAAAAACCTGTACCACACGACCCATTTAAACACTGAACAGTATTTTGTGATATACGCCTGTCTGAGAGTAGGCCTGTCTGTCGGTTTCCTCGCCTAGACTTCGCAGACGACGCGCTGCGGCCTCAACCTGCCAACAGCGCCACTGCATCAGGAATGGGTGCAATTGCCCAAGAAGTGCGTGCTGGTCGGAGACGAGCGTGAAACATCCTTATTATGTTGACTTGCAGGGCTCCTTTAGTTCGGTATTTTGAGTGAAAGATTTCGGTGCGTTGTTCGATCACAATATTTGCATTTCGGAAAAGTTTTTGCGTTTCCGTAAAACGAATTTAGCATTTAAAATACTATCGTTCTTGAAAATCACTTGTTTTAGGCAAAAACATATTAAAACCGACATCAACCGCCCTTTTTAGGACATTTTAGGCATATTAGATGCTTTCAGTACATTCGTAAACATTTGCAACTACTTTTCACAACATCCTACATAGGCATTTGCCCTAAAATCAGAGGTCTAGTTATGACTCATGATTTTAGGCATTTAACTGTTTAATTTTCAAGTAAATAACGTTTAAAAGCAATATATAATTGAAAGAGGATTTATTAATAAGGATATTCAAAATAACCCTGAACACTATCCCTCTCGTTTGATAATACTGACCAGGCGCGGCTCGTCATTAAAGGCTGTAAGGCGGAGCCTCTCCTAGAGAAATCGCCGTCCAAAAGAAATTTAAAAATATGTTTACAAATGTATTTATTTATTAACTGGCGTACCCGTGCGAGAACTCTCGTATGTTAGACCCCACACTTATCCCTATCCTTCTATTTCCATTCTAAGAGGGAAAGTAGTTAACGAAACGTGTTTATTTGTTTAAAAATCTATAAAGGTAACTTGCAATGTACTAACACAATAACAAATAAAAATATAAAAAACAGTGCAATTAATGTTTAAAACAAATTTTCCATAAATATTTATTCAATATCATGGAGAATTTTCTTGGAATATTTCTCAATACTTCCTTAAAGACATTTGAAGTAATTATTCAATATTCTTTGTCAGTTTTTAGCTTTTCGTGATAGACACAAAAATATTAGCTACTTACTTTTGAGAAAGCTACGTGTCTGAACCTGCTAAATTGAAAATTTCATCGAATGATAACGAAAATATTGGTAGAGGTAAAACACAAACTCAAGTCTTCATTCTTCACTGTACAACCATCCCTCCACAATTAAGTACACAGAACTTACAGTCCACGGCAAAAAATTAACTGAATGGTTTCACTACACGCATAAGACATCTTCATAGGTATCAAGCAACTGTAATAGTACTTCTTCTAGTTGTTGCTGGAGAGCAAATCTTGAAATAATGATTGTGCAAATAAACCTAATCAGACTGCACAAACCACGGTGTATACAGAAAGCATGAATATAAGATTGAGGAATCTTAGCCTTCTAAGCCTGTCGTCACAAAAATGGCTACCAGCATCAAGGGCTGAAATATTGAGGTGGCCTTGATAGTATTGAAGCACGAAACCGAAAATTAATTGAATGTCGAGAAATGTCTCTTCATGTAAAGTACCCTTAAATACCATGATATCGGTTTCAAATTCAAGAGGCCTTAAGACGAGTAAAACCATCGGGGAATATCAATTTTGAAGAAAATCGGCCGAACGGTTTAGGCGCTAGCGTTGGCCACAGACGGACAGACGGACGTTTTGCCGTCAATCGAATTTGAAGTATGAAGAAGCAACAAAGCATGGATTTTGACTTCACCACGAGATAGAGGATTTTTTTTCTAAATTTAGCAACAGGTTTTATCCACTTTTTTGTCACCAGACCCCTGCTATAAGAGATTTTCTGGCGAAAATTCCCCGTTTTCCGCCGCACGATTACATATTTTTCTCTTCTTACGAAGTATTCGTAAGGCGAGAAAGTAAAAATGTGGGGTTAGTCCAATTTTCGGCGAACTTTCCGAATTTTGGAAAATTGCGTGTTTACATATTTAAGAGTCTACCCGAGTTCATTTTTTTCATTCATCTGTAGCGTAGTGGTACGAAATCGCATTTATATTTTTATGTGGGCGCATAATATAGCAGCAGAGTATTGTTAGAAATAATGTGAAAAAGTATAGCACCACTACTTGATAATGGAACGAACACGGCAATTTTAAACATTTTGATATCTTTCTGAAAGAAGTCATAAATAACTTAGAAGACACAATGTCTTCTAAGCTGTGATGGACATTCATCAGGTTCAAGGGGTTTGCGACAACTGTTAAACTAAAGAAGGGACTGGCTCTAAAATTCCCCGTTTCCTCCTCAGCCAATCTCACACGACAACACTGTCGATGCGCCCTTGTCTTAGCGCGAGCTACAATACGAAATGTACCGAAAGTTATTTCATGCGAGGAAAACATTCACCATCGTCTTTTCTTCCATTAGATAAACAAATTTTCTAATGTCATTTTGCTTAGAAATTCATTGTTACTGAAAGCAAAATCTTGATGATTTCTGCTCTTTTATAATTTCTACGTGGTTGTTCTTAAAGGTGATGATATTTCGAAATATTGCCGAAGAAAAAAAATATTTTTCGGGTGCAAACGAATCAAGAAACACCGCCTAACATAAAAAATAAAAATTGTAAATGATCGAAATTGGAGAGCATTATGGCAGTCCTGTAGAGCTTACTGTCCGCGAATTGCGTCTGGCACGATCAGAATTGCTGCAAATGACGCTAATCATTTCCACACTCTACAACAATGCATCGAGTCTTGGAAATGCGCACAAATATGCGATGTCATTCAGGCTGCGAAGATTACAAAAATATGTTCTACTAGAATCTGTGTTTCTCAGGCTACAACGGTAAAATAAGCACTTATTGCTCATATTAGCAGGAAAATGCTAGTGTGTTGTTTTACGTCCTGAAATGGCACACCTGGACATGCTTCAATGATTTGGGGGCTTTATTATCTTGCCACTGGATGCCAAGACATTCATTCAGAAAAAAATCACTGTTGCGTCGTTAAACCAAAATTTCATATAAAATTGTTTTCAACGATTACTTTCACTTAACCCTCCGGCGGGCGCGTAGCAGCACTCGGTGTCGCATTTTTACATTTTTGTCGATTTCGTATAAATAATTGGTGTCGTACTATTGAGTTCATAGTTATTCTTCATTCATTATATTTTCAAGCGGATGACACTCGAATCACGATTTCAGACACTGCCGCTCGACCGTTATTTATTAGTAATTCGAACTCTGCAACTCCGTGGTGCACGCGCTTTGTTATGCAAAGTATAATAATTGCGTATTTTATCCATTAGAATTCCTACTGCTGTTTTGTTATTGAGCTTTATGACACATATTTTGGAGATTTAAATACTAATTCAAATTAAATGCATTGTTTCCGAAGAAACGTTAGAAGGCACGTTTGCACCGTATTTATTCCCCTTCATGTAACACGTACCAAGACACGGAGGGAGCGAGTGTATAAAAACATAAATAAAGGATATTTCCATCACATTCAGTAACAAAAGTAATAACTATTGACGCGAAAATCGAAGTTGACAAATGCGGCACGCAGTGTTGTATGCGCCTGCTGGTGGGAAATGATGGGACGCGCCCGCCGGAGGGTTAAGACATTCACGAAATTTATGTAGAAAAGATGAGCCTGAATACCTGGAACGCAACTTCAAGCAACGCAACTACACAGCGCCCATGAAGATTCAGTTACTACAATGAAAGGCAGCTGTACCCGAATGCGTCGTAACCTTGGCGATGAGGGAGCTATTCCGCGAAGAATATGGTTTCCCATTATGTGTAGCCTTTTCCCGAATAATATAAATAATAACAGTTCTCGTCCACACGCTCTTCGTCTGCCTTCTCTTGCGTCCAATGACGCACCTTCGGCTTGACGCTTCTTAGCAACGCCTTGAAAACCAATGCATCCAAGTTGATCGCACCCGAGGTAATATTTTTCATCGTAAACCAACTGTAGCCCCAGAAGGCGTGCTTTTTTGAGGTTTCCTAAGCCTTCGGCTGTGGCATCAACGTCGAGGCAATGACTGCCCTTCCCAAATATATCTTAAATTTTCGAGCAAGGATGCACGCCAAAAACTGGGATGCGGCTGTAGAAAAGTTCTACATGTTCACTACGCGGAAAATATAAAACCCTAAAAACATTGTTGCATAAGACTAATGAAATGAGGGAGATTAACACGTTCTGCAACAATACACTCACTATTCACTGTGAAAACAGAGTTCAATGTGTTTCTACAAAAAGGCAATGGAAATGTTTTACATTTACGAAGGTTTTCACGTGTATGTTTAGGGAACTACGGAGAACTCAGAGGATTGCTGGACATACGTTACACTTACACTCACAAATCTTCGTATTAAAAAACTTTCTTCGATCTTACATCTCGCTATATTAGCTTCGATAACAACAACCTTACACTCAAATGTTTGCTTGAATAAGATGTGTGGAATGCTTTCAATAGACCGATTGCAACTTACAGAATAAAATAAACATTACGGCGGAGAAGCGTACATATTCTATTAACTTTATAATATTATTAAAATTAAGAGTCTACACTAAGAACTATTAATAATAATAATAATAATAATAATAATAATAATAAGTAGGGCCCGGATAATTATGTAATTACATATTTTCCTAAGGTAACTCCAGCAAGTCCAATCAACGATATATTCACGTTTCACATCGGTTAGTGACCAAAAACGTTGAGTTTTTAGTACATATATTTACATATTTTGCCCGAAATTACATATATTTACATATTTTACACAAATGAACATATTTTTACATATTACTGAATTTTTCCATTACCCTGCATTAAAAAAATTTAATTCTTTATTTTTCCGATCTGTTTTTGATAAAAAATCATCCAAACAAACAATTCAGCATTATCAAACAATTTTTCTGTAGCCTCCTCTCTAAAATGAAGCTAGCATTACGCGCTGAAATGAGTGTATCCATAAATGCCAACGGTATTGGAAGTAAAAGGGGAAGGCGACGATGCATTCCATAGCTTCTGTTCTGTTAGTTTCGCGAGTATCGCGGAGAACAGAAAGGAAGTTTGATTTGTGAAAATGATATCTTTAGCAGGCGATATCGCGCACCCACTTCGCATATTTTAGAGGTTTCCTTGATACCCTTCACCAGAAACTACACGCACCAGCTCCAGAAAGGCCGTTGACATTTTTCTTTCGCTGATTTTTACATGCGTCCCTCTACCATTGTTCGTAAATTATGTCTTTCGACGAAAATCTGAAGTAAAATCTCGTCGTGGAACTGATGTACAAGGAAATCATATTGGCAAGGTTGTGATAGGTCTAATGAAGGTTTAAAAGTGTAAGTCTTATTTTGTTACCTTGAGAAGTGTTACCCAAATGCAACTATCAAACTATTACAAAACGATTTAACGACACAACGGAATTTTTGTGCCCTAATGAAGTTAAACATAATGTCTTCCTTCCGGTACTAGTGCAGCGCCGTACATGTGCAAGGCAGAAGAAGTCCTGCAGGTATTTTTCTAAAATTACTACTTTTAACCTATCTTGTGCATGCGTTGCATTTGCAGAACTGATTAGATCTCAGTTTGATAAAGTTGACTCATTGATTTCCAATACAAAAAAGGATTAACGAGATGGGGCATCTGAATTGACGCTATGAGCTACAATACTCAAAATTTTGATTTTGAAATACAAGTTATACATCAATTTGATTCTGAAGCTGCAGCATCTATAGGCACATCGAAGCAACTGTTTGATACTCAAAAGCTGAACAACTATATTGCCCCCTTTTTCAGTAAGCACTACAATTAAATTTTTGTAAACATCTTCCCTGGAACTTTCTGGTAGCTTTGAAATTACCCAATCAGCAGACGCTTCTTTAAAAACTGTTCATTTATCATTCGAAGGTCAATAGGGGGATCGAGTGATGAAAAAGAGGTCTCCCGTTCTGGAGAAAAGCCCAGGATTCGAAACAATTTGTGCTATTAGTGCAGTGCTATGAGGAGACAATTCCGTCACACTGGATCCAGAAAACACGGAGAAGACTAGACAGTGTATTTGACAGGAATATTTAGATGCGTTTTTAAACAAATCCTTCATATGTTTTAACTCAAAATGCAATTCGTCTCGTCTTCTTGAAATTCACTTTCTTTAGAGACCTCATTTATAAAGATTGGTTGCGTGGTAGAGCCGCAAAGGGAAGGTATACTACTGAAATAATATCGGACACGATATATGTTTCATATTGATACGGAGATCGTTGTAAATAATAGGATTATGAGAACTATAATGTTTAATTCTGGTCTTTATATTAAGTACACAGAACAATATATACTAAGATAAAGGTATTTTAATAAAAAATAATTGATATAATGATACATTACATATTTCATACTTTTGAGTACATATTTCTGTATATTATAATACATATATATGAACATATTTTCCCAATTTGTAGTACATAATTATCCGGGCCCTAATAATAAGCAACAAAAAATTCGAAGACCAGTACCTTTCATTTAATGCAAAAATCACGACATTTGGTTAAGTGGAAAGCTCAAACTTCTCTAACTATAACCCTTAGCATTTTAAATTGACAGATATTTCAATTTTCCTTTCGACAGAGGTTTTAATAAAAAAAAAAACTATTCCGTACTGCACTTACGAGTAAAAAAAATCAGGAAAAAAAAGAGTCCTTTTCTAGAAACTGTTGAAAACGTCGTGGGGACTTTACGTAAACTACTCCCAGAAATGAAAATGTCTCAATTATCTCCGGAACGGCATATCGAGATCCTACTCCTAACCTTGCGAGACCTTGAAACGCCCCGTCCGCAGAGGAGTTGGGCGCAGTGCCCTGGCGACTGCGGGCCCGTTGACCGAACACAATTCTCCACGATCGCCGCCCACTAAGAAAATGAGACTGCAGTAAAAGGGAGGGAAAGTAATATGAAGAAGATCGTAACACATACATTAGCAGCTTCATTTAAGTATATACATTTTAAACGTTCGTTCATACCTACGTACGACATACAAAAGCTGTTACAGACATATTTGTACACACGAATAGGACACGGATGTGTGTGTGTGACCTAATTCACATATACGATATAAATTCATAGAGAAGACAGATAGAGACAATTATAAGAAATTAGATAACAATTAGGAGATTGAAAAATCTTTTTGAAACGACTGCAAGCAAATTTGCGAAAATGGAATCAAAAACATAAAAATATGACAAAAAATACGAAAATTCATGACACCGTTTACGCTCTCACACGGAACCCAGACGGATTTATGCTCTTGCTTCATTTCAGGCATACTTTCAATAAACACGTTACCGGCAATCATCAAATGCATCTCTACCTGTTTTTAAAAGGAAAAAAGACCTTTTAAGGATATTGTGGAACCTCTGCGGTTTAAGTTAGATCTTATCTGTTTTACGACCAACTGTGAAGCAGAATACACAATATTTCTTCAAAACATTTTATACAAAATATTTTATCCTTATATTTACATTATAATCATTTTAAAGGTGACATGAAAATATATTTGTTTGATTGTTTAATTAATTTTCGTGCTCAACGTTTCGGCGTTTTCAAAACGGTCATTACATAAATGATATAACGTTGAAAATTATTTTGACATACAGCGACGTAGATGGTTTACCCATTCTCACGTTGCCATCAACATAGTTCCAACTGAGCTGAATTCCACTTCCCATCTTTGGAGAGTTGAATAGAGGAATGCTCCTGTAGCCTTTGCGGCGTGACGCAGGGGCCTTTCTGCAGGGGCAGAGGCGAAGAGCCCACCCCCGCGCCGGCATCAACCCCTACCTCCAGGTGCGGAACGACATCTGCACGCACTTTCCCGCATTTGGGATGGTGACCTAATGTAATACTTGAGAACGCATTTGCGTATTTTTTGAAAAAAAATAACTATTCCATCAATATGCCGTTTATACCATGTCACGATCCTGCTCGGTACCCAGCAAAGTGGCTCAGTGCGTAGCGCGCTGGATTCGGGAGGTCCGGGTTCGATCCCCGGGCCGGCCACCCTGACAGTTGGTTAGAAGGCGAATGCTGGGATGGTTCAAAAATCCCACGGACATCACCTACCTATCACCTCCTCATCATCACTTTAATAATAATAACAATAATAATAATAATAATAATAATAATAATAATAATAATAATAGAAATGACAGCATCGAACCTCACCAATGAATGCTGCAGAGTTTACTACTGACGATATCAAAAGAGCCATCAGTAAAACCAGCAACTGGAAAACTCCTGGGCCTGAAAAATTCATAATTTCTGGCTAAAATACTTTCCCGCTTTTCACAAGTCACTAGCTGAATGTTACACCAAAGCCCTAGAAAATCCTACATCAATTCCTGATTTTCTTATGGAAGGAAACACCTATCTGCAAAGGAAACATGGGGGCATGATGCAACCACAAAACCATCGACCAATCACCTGCCAGTTTACAAGCTCTTCACATCGCTAATTAGCAGCAAGATCTATGAACATTGTGAGAACTGTTACGTTTTAGAAGAGGAGCAAAAGGGTTGCATCAAAAGATCGATGGGTTGTAAGCATCAGCAGACAATTGACGCAGTTACTTTGGAACAAGTTCACAAAAGACGACACAATCTGCATAAGTGCTACATAGATTACCAGAAGGCATTTGATTCTGTCCCGCACAGTTGGTTGCAAAAGGTTCTTGGTATATGAGCCATTCCACGTCAAATCGCACAAGAGTTGACACGACATTTTTTAAAATGTACGATATTTTTTTCTGAAGTCTGGACATCAAAAAAAGAGACACGTATTTTTTTATTTGCCTGAAAATTTATTATTTGTGAAGTTATGGCTATATTAAATTTTGGAATTTACAGGTACTTCACAAAATAAGATCAATTATCTCTCCGAATGTACTAAATATAAAAATTTGTGGTTTGTGTCATTTAATACTTTGAAATGTGTATTTTATTCCTCTGTAAATAAATTTTTCAAAAAATATTTTTTTCATTTAAAAAAATGTAATTTTTTCAAAAAAAGTAAAATTTCTATATAAACTCGATGAGATAAAAAACAGAAAAAATATAGGCGTGTTCCTTGTTCAATTTTCTATAAAATACAATAAGAAAAAAAGTGGGCACTCCACACATACAGTTCTAAGAAAATCAATTGTAAGTATGAGGGCGCGCTCTGCCTACCCATGCACTAACGAATTGTGTTCGGCCAGTCTTTGATGCAAGTGCTGAAGAACTAAAAAAAGAATGACCGTCTGCCTGATAAGGGTTTCAAGAGTTATTAGTATTTCAGATGTTCACTTCCCCCCAGAATGTATGACATTGTGTCATACATGTTTTTGTGGGTAACATCGTGGGTGACTTGTGGGTCACCTATGTTCTTATGGGTGAGAGCGAAACGAATTGAAAAGTGAGCCATTCCACGTCAAATCTCACTGGAATTGACACGACTATTTAAAAAAACTAAATGACACGAATATATGGCATTCATCCAGGACATCAAAAAAGAGGCACGGGTTTCTTTATTTACCTGAAAATTGTTTATTTGTGTAGTTTTGCCTTTATTAAATTTTGACATTTACGCGTACTTTGCAAAATATGATTAATTGACGCTCTGAATGCACTTAACATAAAAATTACTGGTTTGTTTCGTTTAATTTTTTGATTTGTGTATTTTATTCATCTGTAAATTACTTTCTCAAAAAATAAATATTTCATTAAAAAATTATAATTATTTTTAAAAAACGAAAATTTCTTTATGAACTCTCTCAGATTAAAATTTGAAAAAATAAGCATATTTCTTATTCAATTTTCGACAAAAAAGAAAAAAGTGGGCACTCAACACGTATAAATAAAAAAATCAATTGTAATTATGGTATTCGGGCGCGTGGTTCCTGCCCCTGCACTAACGAATTGTGTTCGATCAGTCTAGGATACTAATGCCGACGAACAATAAAAAGAATGGCCCTCTGCCTTATTTGGGTTTCAAGAAACATTAGTAAATCTATGTTCACTCTTTCCCCAGAAGGGTGACAGCAAAACGAATGCTTTTCCTCGTGTCATATATGTCCTCGAATTTTACTGCAGAGTGCCTTTGCGTCCTAGGGACGGGGTGCCATCCTGACCTTGCTCGTGAAATACAATCGACCACTTGTCAAGGGACATGGTAACATTTTCCCAACATTAGTTGCAATACGCAATACTTATGAAGACAAGAATGCTAGTATTTGTTCTGTGAATGTTGTACACTGTGCAACATGAGTGGCGATCAGCGTGTGAGATAGATGTTTCAATCCATTTAAACTTTCTGATCACGATTTTTAAAAAAGAAAATCTCCAAGACGCGTAAACCACGATTTGCTGGTGAATTTACAGGAGTCATTAGATTGGCAAATTTGTGATTCATTTCGGAAGAAAGGGAATCGGCTTCCAAAACGGCCTATTCTTAATGAAGATAGCATCGAGATCAGTGGCTCCCGTGGCATTAACGAAAGTAGCGGAACGTCCAGTGAAAAAAGTGGAAATCAAGGAAGTGACAATTTAAGTTCTTCAGATAGTTCGTCAAGTATCTGCGAAATGAATAAAGAGAAGATAATCATGAGTTTAATTGCAATATGAGAAACCCCCGCCAAGAAAAGAAAATTGGAACAAAATGGCATCCCCATGAGAAATTTTAGAAAGTACAAATTGCCAACACAGATAAATTTTTTCACATTGAAGTTCCTTCGATGTCCATCGAAAAATCAGACAAAGATACTATTTAGTAACTTATCGATTACTTTCACTCAACAGATGACATGACGTTGAAAATTTAAATTTTGACAATTTTTGAAAGTTCCACATAAAATTAAACGACTTTTTGCAGCAACCGAACGCATGATAAAAGTGTCTAAAACGTTGGCTGAAGAAAATGGGATTTTGTCCAGAACTAAAGTAAATTCGGTAGGGCATTAAAACTGTGTGTTGTGACGAAAGTTCAGGAATTCTATTGTACGTGAGTACTTGTATTTAAAGTTAGTTGTGAAGGACCAGAAAATTTCAAAATGTCAGTCAAAACCTTAATCAAGAATCCGTCATTTAATTATTTATAAATTTATAAATTATTTATAAATATATTAATATTATTTACATGTATATTAATACACATACATATTATTATTTATGAATTCAATCATGAGGTTTCATCACCTCAAGAAGTACTTAAATTACTGCTTCATCCAAAGAAACCGACGCGTCGCGACGACCAGTAATGCAAAACACATGTCTATTGCAGCAATCTATTACACCTGGTTCGTAAAATATTAATATCTCTTAAAGTTACTGAGATCCCACTTTGATTTTTTCTGGACTTATTATCAATACTCTAGTGCGTTTATAAATATTTTTTTAAAATTTTTAGCTCATCGAGTTTACAAAAATATTCAATTTTCAAAATTTCAGTTTTTTTAAAAAAATTGAAAATTCAAAAAAATTAAATATTTTGTAAAATCTTAAAAATTAAACATGTTTTTAAGTTTCGAATGGAATTTGAACGGAATTTCTATAATTGGTGTATTCAAATGTATGATATTTTTAAGTTAGTGATGCGCGTCATTTTTAGCAAATTTCATTATACAATATTTCCGAAAATAATAAAGCTAGAAAAAAATAAAAATACATGTGTTCAATTATTTGATCCATACAACAAATAGAAAAAATTAGAAAATAAATAAAAATATGAAGGTCAAATTTTGGTCCTTTTTGTGCGATTTGACGTGGAATGGCTCATATACGGTGTAGGTCCAAAAATTAAACCTACTCTTAGTTCAATGATGGCGAAATGGAGAACAAACATAGGGATGAGTTCGGAAAATATAGGAGTGGCCCATATTAAAACTGGTATGTTCCAAGGAGATTCACTGTCACCATTATGGTTTTGTCTAGCAACGAACCCTTTGTCTCAATTGCTTAATAACAGCAAAATGAGGCTCCTATATTGGTCTTGAGGGTCAGAGTGAAATCTCTCTCC
>JAHLJT010007650.1:0-29535 GCA_031308135.1 Acheta domesticus
CCATGTTTCTATGTCTCCGTTGTACTGCGGAAAACGGGGGGGTGAGAGCGCGTGCCGATGGCTTGACTCACCGCTTCCAAGCTTTCATCATCTCTAGCTTTTCCTGTTTAAATACATCTTGCTGTAGTTGTAGTTGCTGCTGTAGGACCGCCTGTTGTGCCGCCTGTTTGTTTTGCTTGCCACCGCCTGATGCTGCTGCAATGCCACAACTATGTGTGAGCTGCTTGCTGCTGTTGTAGCTGCTGATGCAACAACCTCACCATAGTGACCACGTTGTCTTCCGAACCAGCCTCCGGAGTACTTTTCCTTCGTCGCCATTGTTGTTCCGGGAAAATGGAAAAAAAATCATAAACACAAACAAATAAATTTATTTAGCGTAGCCACTCGCTACGTTCAAGAGAAAAAGACCAGGTACAATTGCAGGAGTAGTCCGAGTATCCAGGAGAGAAAGTACAAAAACAGTATTGCCGAGTCGTTATCCACAAAAGTTCGTCCTATTCCACAGGTCACAGTACGTTGTCGGGGCCGCGCGCGTCCAGCGCGCCGCTTATCAGCGCCTCGTCGTCGCCTCCCCTCCGCCACACCACCTCCCGGGGGGGGAAGGGGAAACGGGTTGCCCCCGCTCCTTGCCGCCGATAACGCTGTCGTCGGCTCCGCCGCGCTTGCAGAACCGCGCGGCGGCTGTTCTGACGTCAGCACGCCGCTCGCGGGTCTCCCGTCTTTTGGCGGCAAAGTCAACCGCTCTGACGTGGCACGACAGTTTTTAAAAAATCTCAAAGCTTCGACTAGAGCCAGATGGACAGGGATTTCTTCAATTTGGAAAGAATCGTACGCATAGTTTAGGCGCTAGTGTTGTTTGAATACACCGGACAGACAGGGATTCTGGCTAGAGCACGGAACCCACAAAACAGGATTTCTGGCTACAGCACGTGTGAGATTTTTTCTTAATTTAGCAACTGGATTTATTGACTTTTTTCGTTATCACAGCCCGGCAACGGAATTTTTTTCTGCCGAAAAATTCGCTATTTTTTTGCGCAGCATTACATAACTTTCCCTATACTACCTATATTTACTCCGTATATACTTACGTATACGGGAAAGTAAAAACCAAAGAAACCTTTTTGTTGTAATAATACAACCGACAATAGATTAAAACAACAGATACCCGTTTATAATAACAGAGAAGTGGAGTTATTATCAGTGGCGTAGTCGTAGCGTGATCATTTTCCTGGGTAGGCCTGCAAAGCAGATTAATGTATTTTTAACACTCTCCTGCGTTATTATAGAAGAGATGTTATTCACTCGTTTACCCGGTGGGTTCAAAAAACCTGAGTCAGTGGTCACCGAATTTGCTGTTTTACTACTATTTCAAGGAGAACAAAGTATCTATGATATTGTTGTCTGAGACATTTCCTACAGTAAACAATAACACTTGAATTATTTATCAGCTATTGATTAAATACTATTTGAACCAAACGCGATGAACTAACATTAATTTATCACCTGTCAGATAGAACTGAAATCTTACATTCTTGATCTGGGTGTGTTTCACTAGTTCACGTCTGTTCAAACAGTACAGCAAGAACTCAATTGAGCTCTTTTTCTCTGACAGTGCATGCAGACGTCGCGCGTCGCAGAGATTCATCGTCACCTAAACCGAGAGCCCTCTGAGGGCCAGATATTTTAAATGTTATTATTAATAATAGTGTATTTTATTGTGGTCTATAAGAAAATTACAAAAGAATCAATTTCAACACCATCTACAAGACATATCTCTCCAAAAGTGTGAATTAACGAATTACGTGTCAGCAGCACCGATTGTCATAAATCGCAAGCGGCAAGCGACCCACTGTTTCCACAAGCGGCCCACTGTCCGGACACCTCTTTCAGCGCCTGTGAGGTTGCTCACCTCGACCAGCCCTGATTCACGAAGTCTTGTAGAATTTGTGGTGCCGGAAGTCGCCTTGGACGAGCCTTGCGAGGTACCAAACAGCCCGTATTAACAGAATGTCTGCGTCTTGCGGCGCACGCACTGTGGATTCGTTCGAAGGTCTCGAAAGGCCAGAGCCTTCGTCCTCTCTTTGAGTGGGAAGTACAAGAAGTCAAACGTACCATGGTTTTATACTTCGTTTTTTCCTTCTTGGCGCATGGGAGGTGTGTCATCAAAATAGAAAATCTCACAGTATTTCGCTTGTTCTCAGTTGCGCCGCTAGGAGTCGCATGATCGCGACTGTAAAGAGCAGTGCTGGCGATAATGCGACTCCTAGCGGCATAATTAAGAACGACGCTAAATACCGTGAGATATTCCATTTTGATGACAAACCCACGCGCCAAGAAAGAAAAACCGAAGTATAGGCATGAAAATCTTAATTTCTAAGTAAATAACGTTTTAAAAGCAAAATATAAATTGAAGGATGATTTTTTAATATGGGATATTCAGAATAAGCTGAACATTTTCCCGCGCGTTTTATATTGAAATAAAATTCACCAATTTATTTATGTAGTATGTTATAAGCTAAGCTTAGTAAAATTATTGTTCCCTTAATTATTATTAAAAATTTTCTGAAAATATAGAAAAAGTAAATCTTTTTAATTTAAATTTCAATGAAATTTCGTAATGGTATTTGAAATATTTGTTTAAAATGTATCCCAACCTTGGGGCGGGCGGGCAGTTGCCCCTACCCTTAATCCCACCTCTGGTACGATCATGCGATACCTAGCGGCGCGACTGAGAAATTCGCGAAAATACCGTGACAATTCCATTGTGAAGACTGGCCTTCAGAGGCGTAGTAGGAAAAATCGCAGTAGAGTGACGAAAAATCCTGCCACCGTCCGAACTCGAAACCTACGATCTCCCGGGCAAAGGCATTGCACTGACAGCGGTACAACAGACAGGCATAAGCAATTCCTAAAATCAATGAAGCTATGAACTGAGACTAATATTCCCGATCGATTTTAAGGGACCTACGAGTTTGAAAACGGATATTTTAATTTTGGGGGGTACTTTGCATGTCTCAATTACATTTTCAAAATTTTCTCAAAAGTGGCTCCAATTTTTAATTAAACCTTCTCGGTTAACATAGAAAATGCTTAAAAGAAACGGTGAAGATCATATTTTCTTTGAAATATCTGATTTTTCCAAAAAAAAATTGCATAAGATCAACATTTTATCGGTGTCTTCCAACGACTACAACATTGAAGATTGAGATTTCCCCTTGTTCAAAGACACTTCCAAACACGATCATAAATAAATTTTCAAAAAAATAAAATAAAATAAAGAGTAGTTCAGAGTATACTACAATTTTTCAAACGTTACCCCTCAAGGCCACTCAAATCCCATCTTCGCGATGAAATCTTCTCAGCGATGTAATTACTCACACGGTATTCCGAGTCACTATTTTCTCAGTCTTTCCACTAGATTTCACATGATCGCAACCGTATCAAGCAGTGCTTGCGATCATGCGACTTCTACCGGCAAAACCAAGAAAGACGCGAAATACCGTGTGATTTCCATCGCAAAGATGGGCCTTGAATAGCCCTGAGAGGCAATCAGAGAAATTGCAGTATAATTCAGAGTAAAATTTTAGCAAATTTTAAACAAACGTTTTTAAAAAAGGAAAAAATTATTTTCTCAGAAAACGTTCCCAATTTTTTTCTTTAAATTTCCTACTCTTATGAATCAAATAACATATTAAACAATAGTGCTCTAACAGCACATACTCTCTCGCATTATTTGTAACGGATCCGCAATATTATACTCCTACATAAATCCACAAAATGTTTTTCAACCAGCAAAAATATTTTTCAGCGCCAAGACTCTCAGGCCATCGACTTTACTCGTCGTGAGCTTTACTGCTACACAAAGACCCACGCCTAAAAATCTAATTCTCTCTCGTTATTCTCAGCAAGAAACTCGAAAATTCACAGGGTTCAACGAAAACAGAATATGTGTACCATTTTTTAAGCGTCATTTACGCTAACGAGGGCAAATTTAAACTAAAAATTTGCACCGATTTTTGAGGAAATTTTGAAAATGTAAATGAAACTTCATGTAATGCATCCTCCAGAATCAAAATATCCGATTCAGATTCGCAAGGTTTCAAGTTCATTTACCGGGAGAGGTGGCTCAGTGCATCAACTGATGTCATTGCAGTGCCTCTGACTCGGAGGTCCTAGGTTTCGAGTCCCGAAGGCGTACTGTGGGGCAAGAGGCCTCCAAAGTTGAGAATACATATTTTAAGTGAACAGAAGAATAGTAATGGACTGAGATGATGACAAAGGATGATAAATAACGTAAATAACGCAAAATATAAAACATAATGTGTTATTTTCAAATTACAGTGCCTTATAGCAACATTGTTGCAAAACTTGCAGATATTAACTTTGTCATTGAGGTTAAGTAATACTTAATGATTGTCTTATCTGTGCGTATCATTATTGTATGACCTAGTGCTTATCAATATAAGAATCTGAAGACTCATCACTAATATAAGATGTTTCACATTGTTTCACACTCCACATAAAATGATATAAACTGTCAATGTGAAAATGTCGCTCCACGTAAATAGATTTTTTTAACGTGGATGTGTCGTGTCTGTCAGAGCATTACAAATCTTCTCGTCAATCATAGGAAATATCAAACAGTGCTTTTAAAATAATATTCGTATTTGCCAGACTGATCATAGTGGGTTGAAGAGAAGCAGTTATCTGACTGTCAATGAATGTTTTATCTCTGCTGAAAGCTCCGTACTCTCTGGTTTCAACTGCATTGTGATTGGCCTGCAATATTAGTTGATGATGGGCGTGTTTTGCCAGAGATCAGTTTCATTGTCTTCTGAATTTTCTTAGCAACTGCAATGGGACGATAGATGACAGAAAGACACTTGAATCAGAGATGTCTGCTTCACTGGCACTACGTTTTTGTTTTTTAACCGGAGCTCCCGTCAAATCCCCATTTAAATCAATTTTAATTGACCTAAGAAGCACGATCTTCTTCATTAAATATCACTTCACCTAAAGAGTTCAGTAAACGACATCCTGTATCATCTACCAATGCTTACATATCTACTTCAACATGACTAGCACTTACAGAAATGCATTCTCTTTAAGGATAGCTTCTTGGATTACTTTATAGATTCTTGGATTACTATATAAGAATGGACATTAAACAAATTCATAACATTAATTTTCTTAACATTAACAAATAGCTACTAATAATGGCTACAACAACTGTCTTATTGACAATCTTATCAAAAGAAAAACTATCTCCCTTAACACAAAACATTAACTTCACTGACTCCCACGCACACAACACACACGCACACCAGATATACCATTCCCTTTTTTTGGAACATTGTCACTCAGAATTGCCAAAAAAGCTCAGTCAATTCGACATACACGTAACATTTAGCACACCAACCTGTCTCCACACCACACTCTCCCACAACAAAGATCCGAATTCCCAAGCCTCTATCATGTGGGGTGTACTCCATTTCCTGTGGTAGTTGCAATGCTGAATATATTGGCCAAACCGGAAGATCCTTTAAACAAAGGATCAAAGAACTCATACAAGCTCTCACACAAAAAACCACACATTCACACTTTGCCAACCATCTATTAGAACAAGGACACTCGTTTAATGCAGACACTGATGTCAAAATTTTAGAAATTGAAAACAGATACACACATAGACTTAAAATAGAAGCAATACACATTAATAATTTATTAAACAATCCCCAACACACTATTTTGAATGAACAGATTCCTTCTCTCTCCCCTCTCTTGAAACTGGCCGCTTCCAAAGCACATTAACCCCTCTGCCTGCCTCTTTTCCCGCCACCCGGCTGGGCCTTTCCGTAATAGCCATTTCCTAGAAAAAAAACCTGCGTTCTCCCCTCCCTCCTTTGATTGTTGCCTTCGCGTTTCACTGTCTTGTCTGGGACTGAGGACCACGGCCACCTCTAATGGGTACGTCAGTTTGCTCACCTAAATTTATTAATTCATTTATTTAGTTACATATTTATTCATTTCCTATTTTTACTTCTCTTCAGAACGTACATTTGTTATTCAAAATTGTTTCCATTTTCACATTTTATATTATAATTTTCAGTTTTCTTTCACTCGAATTTGTTTCATAAACATTATTTGTAATAGATTCCATTTATTTAATTTAATTTTCATTTGTCATTTTTAAAAATTATATGTCAATTTCACATTTTATATATTTTAAAAATCCAATTCATAACAATATTCTGTAAAAAAATTTTAATTTTTGTAATTTAGATATATTATTATATTATTACTATTATTATTTTTGTAGCACTGAAGATGGCCGCAATGCGGCCGAAAAAGCTTTATGCCAGAATAAAAGAATTACGATGGAGAGCAAACACCTCGTATAGATTTCAATGATAGAAGCATCCTAAACACCGTACCATTTCCTACCATTAGAAATATTTTGTGTGCTGAATCCCGAATTGGTTTTCTATTTCGCCTTGCTCGGGAAGGAGATGCATTAACAGTGATTTCCTTCACAAACTTTGAAGCCTCAATTTCAGCAATAGATCGCAAACTCGTCTGAGTGGCATACGCCATTTCTTCTGATGCATACGTCTGCCGCAGTTCTTCGGTCCTCTTACGTTTACTTGAGTCAGGATATTCAGAAAAGACGCTGACGGGCGACCTCTTTTCTTTTACCCACTGTGTTCATATGTAGGAAAGCACTGTGATATCTGAAGCCATCTTTCATTAATATTAATAAATCTTTCGTACATTCTGTGATTCGGAGCATTTCGGCTTTTATTGGGAAATTAAATTATGTGTTAATTTTCAGAGGATTCGGGACAAAAGTTAATACCTTGCGTTCTTTCAAGAAATAAACTTGTTTTTTAACCATACAATACTCCCAACAATACTCACCAAATTTAAGTTAGAAGGCAACAGCATAACACAAGCACAGAATACAAATTTTCTTGGAATCACCATACAATCCAACCTCAAATGGAATTCACACCTACAAGATATTAATTTAAAATTGAGCAAACTTAATTATGCTCTTAGAATAATAAACTAGAAACAGCACCATCGAAAACAGTCCGAACAGTGTACTTTGCGAATGTGCACTCTGTTCTCAAATATGGAATAATAATGTGGGGCCAAGCACCAGAGGCTAAGCAGACATTCAAATTACAAAAGAGAATCATCCGAACAATAACAAATACAAAAAGAACAGAGTCCTGTAGACTCAATTCAAAAAAACTTAACATACTTCCACTGCCTTGTATATACATTTACGAAGTTCTCATGTTTGTAAAGAAAAATCTAATAAAACAACAACACACCTTTACAAATTAACTCAAACTTACACTCATACAACACAAGACAAGCATATAACCTTCATCAACCATTGTGCACAAGTACACTATGCCAAAAGGGTACATTCTCTACAGGAATACAATTCTTCAATAAATTACCTATATATCTGAGAAACATAACAGGAATACACAACTTCAAGAATAAACTAAAACACTTCCTTGGCCAAAAAACTTTTTTATAATGTTCAGGAATACATCAGTAACTAAATGTACAAACTGATTTCAGGTGCTGCAGTAGGACTAGGTGTAGGAATAGAAAAAAACCTGGCCAAAACCTGCCTCCTGCTCCTCACCATTTCAAGATTGGACAATTATATACTAACATTATTACTTATATGTAGCTGTTATGATAATTAATATTATGTACTATTTTATGTGTTACTTTTACTATATTATATTATAGTAGCAGTAGAATGACAGTAACAAGTAAATTTTTACTTTTAAATTAAACATAAAACTACAATTCTAAAATGTTAAATATCTTGCTACTAAAAATAATGTATAACTGTATAATATCTTAATCTACCTGTAAAAAGTATTGTAGTATAATTCTTAGGGCTATGACTCCATCTCGATCAGTTTTTCTGTCCAGTTACCCTGGTCCTTTGAGCAAATGCTGAGATGGCCCCTTGCTTTGCTTCTGGACAGTAAATGTAACTTCCCTCTCTCCACCCAAGACATATTGACTCGTCATACACGATGTAATTGTATATGTGACTCAATAAATTATTACTATTATTATTATTATTATTAATGTTTTTGTTCCCTGTTCCCCTCAAAAGACTAACCACGTTCATTCTAGTTATGTCTCTTCCTGAGATTCTGAAAAAGAAACGCACGAACTCAGAAAAAAAACACTTTTTCGAAAGGGAGAAAAACGAGCAAAGTTTCTCATTATGTGCTTAAAGTAGAAAGTATGCTCAATGCAAAGCAACAAAAAGTCTTACTTGGACGCATTTGGAAGGTAACTAAATCTTTATCAATTCATGAATTTCTGGCAATTTTGCCGAAGGTTGACAAATAAAATTTTTGTAAGACTACATACAATAAATGATCACAGTATTTTGACGATATACTTTTCCTTAACTTTCAATGAACAGTCATGTTAATTTAATTCCACAATTCCTTGGCGTTTACACTACACAAACTCAAAAACACTAGCATACATCAGCACGCCCTGCGTAAGCTTACCCGAACTGACCAGATTTGACGATGAAAAACTCGTGTTTGAACACCCCAGGGAACAAGTCGGTGCATGTTTAAGATATAGCAGACTTTCATGCACGCAAACAATCAGTAAATATGAATCGGCAGTTTTGATTTTTGAATTTTTCTCCACGTTTTACTGTCTCCTGTCCCCTGTGCGGCGGCCAGGATTTTCGACACTAGCTTGTCAGCTAGGTCGAATTCAGTCACTGTTAGAGGAGAATGCTAGCGACCAGCTGCTCGGATCGGTAGTTTTTCGTGGTTGCTCTGATCAACACCAGATGAATGGTGGAACAGTACCCTAACAAACGGGCCACGGACCGCGCGCCATCTTTCCCTCCTCTTCCTTGTCCTATCTTCACCTCTTACACATACACTAACATGCTCTACCCTACCACACACGCCGGGAGAGACCGTTCGGGTGCTTAGAGCTTTGTTCCAGTTGGAGCGGTGCCCCCACTGGTGAGATACCTGTTTGGGGAAAACCCCGTTAGTCGACGGTAGGTCGGCGCCGAATCTCGCCATCCAGCGGGGAAAGATCATCGCCACTGCCGCCAAAAACTGCACTATATTTACGGGGACTAATGACCTGGTAGTTGACGCGGCCGGAGTCGCTAATCAATCGTCACCAATGGGATTCGAAGCCTAGAACCTACCGATCAGAGAACGGCAATTCTGCGCATATTTTTGTCCAATAAACTACTTGGATATTCCGAAAGGCTGGGCCACAAAAAGCACTCAAAAGTCGATTTGAAAAAAATGCTTTCTAGGCAAATATTTGAATTGCTGAAGCACAGAAACACTCCAGAAATATTTAAATTGTTTATTATTTACAAAGGAAATGAATCTATTTGTTGATAATGAAAAATTAATATGGCTCTCTAGATGATTAATAAAAAAGTTAACATTGATTTTATAGTGGATTTAATGCACATTTTGCCTGTTTTCTTTATATGCATAATATATCTACAAATTGCTAATATTCAGAATATTTTTTCCTTGAAAATGTTTATTGATACATATTTATTCTTATTTAAATCACATACTTTATGTCATATTTAAAATGAATTTGTAATGTGTTGTAATTCCATGATTCATTATAACTAATACATATTACAATAATGCAAGATACTGATCTGGGAAAATCGTGATCACTTTGAATAATACTTACTGTCACATCAATCTTGGACATTAAAATTTAATTCATTATTTTTCTTTTTCACAGTTCTTCCACTGCAGTTTAGGTATCTAATGTCATGCCTAAGTATTTAGCCGTGTTTGTGTAAGGTACTTTAAGGTCATATTAACATACAGAATGAAATGATTTGTTTTTAAAACATCTTCAAAATTTTGTGCATCTTACCATGTCAGATTTCATGTAGAGAGAAGTGTAAACAACCGAAGTTTTGCAGTTTTCATTGATTTGTAAACTACTGTGCTACTCCACAAATGCAATGTTTTTGTTTATTTGAAATAACCACATCAAACAGATGGGCATCTTTCTCATGTATGATTGCATCAATAACAATTTCAAAGAGCCCAAGCCATCATCATAAAATCTGTATCACTTGTACAAGGGAATAACTATATTTTGGGTTCAGTATAATGAGATAAAAACCATCAATCTTTTAATACGATCATGCAACATTTATCAAAATGATTTGATAAATCACTTAAAAAACTAACAATTCAGAAAGATAAAAGATATTGAAATGGCAATTTGCAATGATATAAAAACTTCGTTTTGATTTTCTTTTTCATTAAACAAGTATGTCAACGAAAGGATAAAACATGTACCTGTAAGCACATGGTTTGAAAAGTAGGAAAAAGAAATGGGAGCCATTGGTTTTTAAATTAGCTACCTAATAAGTAGACATTGGATGTTTAGGAAAATGCCAATTTTATTCTAACGAAAATATTTAACGGCAATTAATACATATATATGAATTATGGAAAATTAAATATTCTGAAAAAAATTTTATTTTGCCCCCACCTTTTAAATTTTATGACACAAATGCCTTTTTAGACATTTTTCTTTTATATGCTTTTTCTTAAAATTTATGTATAATTCTTTCTAGTCTTTGTTACAAATACATGTTTAAATCATTTTAAGTTCTACCAATCGCATTAATTGTCTGCTGGTAATGAATCTCCATTTTTTGTCTAGGACTGAAGCTGTCATTTGTGTTTATGCATCACATTAAATTTTGGAGCCGAAATACTTGCATTGTAACTTCAGATCGCATTTTTTTTGCGCAAATAAAGCGAATAGGGATGGGCTCTGGGCACTTGGTTGACCAATAGGCCCTTAGGTGAGCGCTCAGCACAAATTTGTTACGTAATCAAAACACTTGTGTCTCAGAGGGCAAGGTGATAATATCATCATTGATCTCTGTCCATGCCAGATGTTCTTCTGAGAAATGCGTAGTGTAGGCTGATCATTAGGATTTATATCTCTCCTCGATATAGGGTGCATCTCCATCTGCCCACAGTTGTCTGTTGTGCACCACATGGAATACCTCACCAGTGCCTCTAAATGTAGTAACTGAGCTCAAACATGTAAAAGATGCTTAAGTCTCTCACTCACTAATGACTCATTAATGGTCTATCTCTCACCTGTTACCTATATTGTTTTTGATATTGGCTAATTTACGTGCAAGAGCAGAGAAATCTATTTGTGTTTTTCCTCCAAATTAAAGTTTATATTGCCTTTTCTGGAGCCTATTTAAAAAAGTTAAAGTGCCTTTTTAGGAGCCTAAAAATAAGATTTTAGTGTCTTAACATTTTGATGTTACTAGTAATGACTTCTCAATGAAAAAAAAACAACAACAGAAAAATGCCTTTTTACAATAAATAATATAATTTTAACTGTTCTTTTATTACCATATCGCATTTTTACAATTCCTGTGATTCAATTCAAATGATACAAGTTCAGTATCATACAAAAAACAGTACAAATATATGCAACTATTCCCTAAAAAATTCTATAAATTTCACTATAATTGATCGTTAAGATTTCAGATCAAGGCATACACATATTCCAATGATTCTAATTGTATTTTCAAAACTATTCGGTCAAGGCATATATATATATATATTTATTTATATATTTACATACACATGTTAATTATTCTTTGCATGATTTTCAAAACTATCACAAAAAATAAACAATTTCATTGAACAGTACAAAATTTTGCAGTCCTATTTGTTACAGCATGGTAAAATACCTTCATATTTAAAAATTACATATATTTAATAACATTAACCATATTTTAGATAATTATTATTTATGTCCATTTGGAACATTGCCTCATCAGTCTTAAAATATCAAGTATGAAATTCAACAGTGACACTACCAGCATAGAGTAATAAATTCAGAGAAAGAACAAGCACCAGAAGGTTTTGCTGCAGCATGCAAATGTGAGTAAAGAGGAAACACTGTTCAATGGCCCAGACACACACACACACACACCACACACACAATACAATCATGTGCTTAAATTGTACACATAAATGAACATTCTATATGTGCACCTGCAAGAGCACAAACATTCATATCTGCATGCACGTGTGTGTGCATACACACACACACACACCACACTTGCATGCACAAACACACACATACTTACACTCATCAGTCATCTATAACAAAACAGTGCTTTGGTTCTTTGCTAGGCAATTATAAACACACACAATGTACTATTCAGGCCCCCTATCATAAACATAGGAAAATGCTCTATACATTACAGATGCATATATTTTTCCTATGGTAACACATAATCTGTCTTGTAAACATTTTTGAAATACGAGATATTTGCCACAAAGACAAAGTTACGCACCATAAGATCAGAAACACCTAACTTTACCAATTATTTACCATATTACATTATTCATCCACTTCTTTGGTCATAACCTTTATACCAGAAGGATGCGTATCATTGTAAGGAAGATCCAGAGCATCCATGTATATACTGCACTGATACGAAAGAAAATGGTGATTTGGGGTTAGAGAAAAAGCCTCAGGAAAAAGTATACAATACAGGATAAACAAACAAAAGGTTTTGTGGATATCAAGTTGAAATGTAGTAAGTACTCCAAAATGAGGCTATTTCAAAAATGGAATATGCAACTGTATATAATTGCAAGTGAGCAGAGTTATAACCAACAAATTCAAAACAGTGTTAACTGTAGGAAAGAAGACAGAAAATGAAGACTTTCATGGCTATATTCCAGTTGGGGTTTCTTGAGAATATTATGTCCTGGACAACTTCCTATGCTATAATAATTTTTCTATTCTTCTTTTTCTCCTCATAAGACCCTTTAGAAGCTGACACAACAGCACCTTCTAGAGAGCCCACTTTTATATAGATGAGTCTTACTATTTGACATAGATGCCTAAATATGCATTTCCACAATTTTGATTTGTGATGTGATTTAGAAGTAGTTAGCACAGCAAAAAGTATTTAAGAGAGCACGAAAAGCTGGCTGTATCATTGTAACATGTTTCCCTGCATCGTATCAAAAGTATCATATATTGACTTCAATATGCACTTGGGCCAATACTTAAGATTTCACATCAAACGTTAACCAAACTACAAGGCAATGTGATTTTAACACATGCAGGTACATAATCATGCATTCTTTTGTTTCAAATCTCGTGAGGAATATATAATAAAAAAAATACAATTTTTTTGTATAAAAGGTAAGGCTATAAGGCTATACCAATGGCTGCTAAAACCTGTCGTTCTTGGTTATTTAAGTGTTGAGAGAACACAAGGAAAACAAGGTTGCTGGCTGACAGACTGCAGGAAATCTGTCAAATACTGCTGCATGTTCAAAGTGGTATACAGGATCTTGCAGGACATCTGGATCATCCTCGACATCATCTTCATCATCAACACCCTCACCCTGTGAACAGATCAAACAATACACAATGATTAAAGTGATTACAATGGTATTGTACTCATTCAAGAGTGGGTGGAGCGTCACCCAGTGGTATACAACCTAGTGATAGTAGGCTTCAATTATAAGAGCAATAGTATTACATTATTATTATTATTATTATTATTATTATTATTATTTTTCCATTACATCATGACTTAAGATGTTATGAGTCGGCTGAATATAAAATCTACTCCAGGTTGCAACCAGCTACCTAAGGAGCCAGATCCGGTGACTGTCATTGCCACTACAATACTTCAGCGCAAAATGTGGGCTGTTCCAAATAAAGCATTTCTTGCACTTCCCAGTCTTTTGAATTACCAGGGAGTTTTAGACAAGTCTTACTCAAATTTTGCGGAACAAATCCCAGAGCTTCCGATAACTAATCGGGACGACCTGTGCTTTTACGCCCCACATTTGGATAATTCTTGATTTCCAAACTCATTGTATTTAAGACGTTTCTCTGCCGTCCTTGGTAACGAAGTTTTTGATCGCAAGGTACAGCAACATCGATAAGTAAACACGTATTTTTTTCGCCAAATCCCGGATAACTATATCCGGTTTGTTTGCTGCTATCGTGGCGATCAGTTTGAATTTGGTTGGTCGTACAATATCGTACACAATCCAACAGACGTCACCCGGTTTTGATGAGTGTTCGTACCACTTGGGGCATGTGTTTGGAACTTCAAGGGCGGTACAGATCTGCCAGTGGAGGTAGCTACACACCCTGTCATGTCTTTTCAGGTATTCGGTCTTTGCTAAGATTGGACAAGCTGAGACAATATGATCAATGGTTTCTACTTGCTCCTGGCAAATGCGGCATTTATCATCTTGGGGAAATTTTGAGAACCTCTTTATCATAATGTCATGTTCTCAAGGCCTGATCTTGGGCAGCTATTACAGTGCTTCCGATTCTGGCTTCATTCTTCCCCTTTTAAGCCGCATAAATGATTGATCTTTATTGATCTGCACCTTGTCCATTCCTTTTAGGTATTGTCCGTGGAGTGGTTTGTCTCTCCATGATTTCTTTAACATTTTTTGTGTCTCACACTTCATGTTTAGCAGCATCAGAAGTTCAGTGTCTGTGTTTATTCGACGTGTCTTGCCTAGTTTTCTTCGCAATGCTTCTTGCTACACTAACAATGCCTCTGTTTCCCATTCTTCAGTCAGATTTCATGACCTGCCTCAAAAGAGGGTCATCATCTTGATGGCTGACTACATACTATTGCATTGTGCCAGGAGGCCTCAATTTGTCTGAGGCCTCTTCCTCCTTCCTTACGTGACACATGAAGTCTATGTATATCAGCTCGAGGGTGGGAAACATGATGCATTGTTAGCAGCTTTCTGGTTTTTCGATCCATGGTGCGAATTTCTTGCTCAGTCCAGTCCACTAGTCCAAAATTTGTATTCGGCTACAGGTACCACCAAACTACCTATTGCAGATATTTTATTCCTGGAATTCAGAGCGGACTGCAGGACCAGTCTCACTCTCCTATAATACTCCCTACGAATTCTCTCTTTCATTCTGTCGTTCAAGATGGTTTCACATTCTTCAATGCCCAGATATTTGTAATTTTTATCTGGCTCAAGATCTTGGATCACAGCGTGCGTATCAATTTCAATGTTCTCAGACGTTGTGAGTTTCCCTCTTTTTAAATTGATTTTTGCACACTTGTCAAGACCAAACTTCATGCAGATGTCATTGCTAAAGTCATTCATGACAGACAGCATTTGGGAGAGAATCGCTTCATTCTTAGCAAACACATTATTATTAACAGTATTATTATTATTATTATTATTATTATTATTATTATTTGTCGTTGTTGTTGTTACTCACATATGGGCCACAAGTGACCACGCAACATGATTTTCTCTTCCAAGGCCCAGTCGTATTCTATCCTGGAGAGGTCAACATGTGGAATTATGGGGATCGGCCTTTCAGCAGCATCCTTTGGTTAAGACAAGTAGCCTTGAATAATCAGTTATGAGGTGATAGATGATATTATTATTATTATTATTATTATTGGATAGGGTGATGATGGGTGAAAGGTCTAGGATGATGGTGGGAGGCATAAGTGGGGTAGTGAGAGGTGGGAAGTGTTTGTGGACATTTGGAACCATCCCAGCATTCGCCTTATGACCAAGGGAAACCACAAAAAACTGTCAAGAATGGTCGGCCCAAGAGTTGAACCTGGACCTCTCTATTGCGAATCCAGTATGCTATGCACTAAGCCAATTCACTCGATATTATTATTATTATTGTTCCTCCATATCACAACTACAGATGTTATGAGTAGGCTGAGTATAAAATCTACTCTTCTTCTTCTTCTTATTATTATTTTTATACTCATTTAAGTATCTAGAACAAGAGATGGAGAGAAACTGCACCATGCATCACCATAGATTTCATCTTTATCGTCATGCCTATGCCACTGCCTGAAAACATTACAGTGTAGTACGTGTGCGGTGGTGTAGTACGTGTGCGGTGGTGTAGTACCTGTGCGGTGGTGTTGTACGTGTGTTGTGGTGTAGTACGTGTGTGGTGGTGTAGTACGTGTGTGGTGGTGTAGTACGTGTGTGGTGGTGTAGTACGTGTGTGGTGGTGTAGTACGTGTGTGGTGGTGTAGTACGTGTGTGGTGGTGTAGTACGTGTGGTGGTGTAGTACGTGTGGTGGTGGTGTACATGTGTGGAGGAACTGCTCTGTTATTTGCCTGGTATTGTCTTCAAAACCATAGACCAGAAAGGCTGGTACTAGAATTCCCCTCCACAAAGGGTGTATTCGACCTAGCTATCTAGCTAGTGTTGAAAATCTGCTACCAACACAACTCAAACCCTAGGATCTCCCCACCAAGAGAGACTGCAAGTGCAGTGGAAACAACAATCCTTTCAAATGTGCTGTGCTGTGCTGTACTGTACTGCACGTAAGGAAAATAATTCAAATATTCAATACACACTGTAGGGATCTATGTATGTGTGTCTGTATGTATGTATGTATGTATGTATGTATGTATGTATATATATATGAGAGTTCTATTTACAGCAAATTACGCGAGTTATTCAAGAATTTTTATAGAGCGTAATGTTCACCTTACTTTGCTACAAAACCGTCTTTCCAGCTGCTTGCGCGTTCGTGGCCTCGCAAACACGTTTATACACGTGTATATATATATATATATATATATATATATATATATATATATATATATATATATATAATGTGTGTGTTTGTGTGTGTGTGTATAATATATATTGTAACGATTGCATTGTTACGACAATGAGAATATTGTTGAGCACGGCCGAATGTTTAAAAGACGCGACGACGATGACGACGGCGGCGGCGGCGGCGGTGACGACGATGACGACGGCGGAGACGACGAGGGCGGAGACGACGAGGGCGGAGACGACGAGGGCGGAGACGACGAGGGCGGGAGACGACGAGGGCGGAGACGACGAGGGCAGAGACGACGAGGGCAGAGACGACGAGGGCGGAGACGACGAGGGCGGAGACGACGAGGGCGGAGACGACGGCGGCGGAGGCGACGACAGCGGCAGCGACTTCGAGGGACGCGCCCTTTCAAGAACACTTTCAGGTGAGGAAGGGGTTCCTTAGGTTGTTGCAGGTGAACTGTCGTAGTATAATCAATAAAGAAATAGAGTTTTGGAATCTAGTTGATGCCTGCGATCCCGACATAGTGATAGGGACTGAGTCGTGGCTAACTGAGGAAATCGGGTCCTCTGAAATTTTTCATTCCCATTACAAGATCCTTAGGAGGGATAGAAATAGTAGAGGGGGCGGAGACTTTATTTGCGTCAAAGAGGACATTAATATTAGATTAGAGTGGGTCAGTAGAGAGTTTGAAATGATAAGTTGATTGATTGATTAGGTTTATAGGGCGCTTCAACTGCTAAGGTCATTGGCGCCCATGTCAAAGTTTTCTAAAAACAAATATATTAAACTTCTAATAAAAGTGTAATTGGTGCACTTGCCTACTAATTTAAAAGACCATGTGTACCTTAAACAAGAACATTACAATTATACTTAAAATAATTATGCAGGTAGAATAAAACAGAATTTGGGGCCAGTAAAACATGTCCCTATGTCATATAAAATTGTATATTCCGCATTCTCTCAAAAAACAAAAAAGCTTTGAGAGCGCGGAAGCGTCATCTCCGAGCACCTCTCGTAGAGATTTGCCCAGAGCATGTCTACGTCGGCTGCCATCAAATCTCAAACAATGCAGGAGGACGTGTTCCACAGAGAGAGCCGCCCTGCACGAGTCACAGGTAGGAGGAGATTCTCCTCGAATGAGGAAACTGTGGGAGAAGTGACAGTGTCCGATACGCAGACGGGTTAAAATAACTTCCTCGCGCCTAGAAGGTCGGGATGAGGAGCGCCAGGGATTAACAGTATCCTTTATTACGCTTAGTTTAAAGGTGGTATTGTGCCACTCTGTTTGCCACGCTCTAAAGATCAGTCGTTTTAAAGAAGCTTTAACATCGGACGATGGTACGAAAGGAATGTCAACATGAGTATTCTCCGTTGCCGATTTTGCCGCCTGGTCAGCCAACTCGTTCCCTATGATTCCCACATGGCCTGGGACCCAACTCAGTATTAGATCGTAGTGGCGAGACAGAAGGCGATGAATGATGTTTTGAATAGATTCCGTCAGGTAGTCTGAGGAAGAACGGGAGACAGCTTGTAACGAGCTAAGAGAATCGGAACAAAAAACTACTTGACGTAAGGTCGTTGACTCGATGTATTTTAGGGCTTCAAGAATTGCATACATTTCAGCAGTGAAGGTACTGCACTGAGAATGTAGCCGATATGATTTTGTGACCCTGATACAATAAAAACTACAAGCCACCGCATCATTGCACGATGAGCCGTCTGTATATAAGAATACATGATCTGCGTAGGCTGCCCTCATTTCCTGAAAATGTATCTGGTAAGCAAGAGGACTAGTCGTTTGTTTAGGCAGGTTGGATAGTCTGAAATCAATATTCGGGCGGAGGAGTTTCCATGGAGGAATGGAGTGACTTGGGGGTTTCATGGGTGTCGGAAGATCAACATTAAGGTGCCGCAGAAGATTTTGCAATCTAATACCTGGAGGCTGAGGCAGCGATGTTCGAAGAATATATGATGTTTCATATTCAGGATGGATAATTATTTGGCGGCAAGGATGATTAGGGAGTCCTGATACTTTAGCTCCGTAAGATGCTAATAAAATATCCCGCCTTCGTTTTAAGGAAGGCTCGCCAGCCTCGGATAGAAGGCACTCAATTCGGCTGGTGCGGTATGCGCCTGTTGCTAGACGGATACCCGCGTGGTGTATACTATTGATGGGTCGCAGAGTGGAGGGAGCTGCTGAGCCATACACTTCACTACCGTAGACCAAAACTGAGCGGATGAGTGATCTATACAGACGTAAAAGGGTAGTGTCGGCACCCCATGATGTACCATTCAGCATTCGGAGAAGATTAAGGGGAGAGACACATCTGGTTTGTAGTCCACGGATGTGAGCGCGCCATGTGAGAGACTTGTCAAATGTAAGCCCCAGGAACCTGGCAGATTCTGCAAATGGAAGCGGGTTTCCTGCCAAGTGAAGGACTGGATTACTATGCAAATGGTATATCCTACAGAAATGCAAACCGATACATTTAGTAGAAGAGAATTTAAAGCCCGTTGACGTACTCCATTCGTGGAGCTTGTTGAGCACCATTTGGAGTTCCCTCTGGATCACGCTGATGTTGCTGGAGGAACAGAAGATGGCAAGTCATCCACAAATAACGATGCCTTAACAGGTTCTCGTACAGTCGACGCTATACCATTGATGGCGATGGCAAACAGAGTGACACTCAGCACTGATCCTTGAGGGATACCATTTTCAAGGGGGTGACTACGAGAAAGTCTATCACCCACACGAACACGGAAGGATCTATTCAATAAGAAGTTTTGGAGGAATAGCGGAAGCTTCCCCTTAAATCCCCAAGAGTGCAGGGTTTGCAGAATGCCGTACCTCCAGGTGGTGTCGTAGGCCTTTTCTATATCAAATAATATAGCCACTAGATGTTTCAAGACGAACGATGTAGAGATAGCTGTTGCCAGCGAAACGAGGTGGTCCAAGGTAGATCGGTTTCGTCTAAACCCGCTTTGGATTGGCGTCAACAGATTTTTATGCTCCAAGGTCCAGGCTAGACGCTGATTCACCATGCGTTCCAGCACTTTGCTTACACAGCTTGTGAGGGAAATAGGTCGATAACTTGATGGCAGTGATCGATCTTTCCCCACTTTGGGAACTGGGACGATGATAGCTTCTCGCCACATGGTAGGGATAGTATGCTCTTCCCAGATACGGTTAAAGAGCCGGAGAAGAAATTCCATGGCAGTTTCGGGAAGATGCTGCAACATTAAGTTGTGGATTTCGTCTGGACCTGGAGTGGTTCTTTTGGCAAGCTTCAGAGCAGAACGCATTTCATGCATAGAGAAAGGGGTATTATAATCCTCATGTGCTCTGCTCGAAAAATCCAAAGCGCGATTTTCCATTCTTTCTTTAAACGAAAGGAAGCTTGGAGAGTAGTTTGCCGAACTCGACATCTTCTCATAGTGAGTGGCAAGTTCCTCTACAACGGCGTCTCGATCTGTGATTATCTGACAATTTTTTCTAAGGCCTGGCACTGAGTATGAGGAAGGGTACCCTTTAATTAGACGCACCTTCCTCCATACTAGACGTGGTGGCGTGTGGCAATTCAAGGAGGACACGTATGCCTTCCATGATGCATTCTTGCTTTCTAATATGGTTCTCCTCGCCTTAGCTCTGCACCTCTTGTAATCAATAAGTTTATCCGCGGTTGGATAATGTTTAAGTCGAGCCAACGCTTTCTTCCGAGCACCGACAGCCCTTGAGCAATCCAAGTTCCACCACGGTACAAAGGGGTGTCGCGAATTACCGGTCGACTTGGCGATTGCAGTGCCCGCAGCTTGCAATATTGCAGTTTAAAATGAGCAGCCATATCCTCCACACTAACAAATTCACCCTCTGATAAATTCACATTCGCTTGGAATGTCGGCCAGTCAGCACGAAGGACGCACCATTGAGGGGGGCGCGCCAAACCACGCGCAAGTCTATCAATGTGGACGATAATGGGATAGTGGTCGCTACCATATAGGTCGTCTAGGATGGACCATTGCAGGTCGGTTGAAAGAGAAGGGCTGCAAAGAACTAAATCAATACACGTGCTCGAGTTTGTGGCGACGGCAAAATGAGTTGCTTCACCAGAGTTCAGAATAACCAAGTCCGCTGTGTCTATTACTGATTCAAAGATACTGCCTCTCGGACACGTGCGGGAAGAACCCCAGAGAGGACTGTGGGCATTCACATCGCCGACTATCATAAATGGAGAAGGCAGTTGATTTATCAACCCTAAGAGTTCGTCTGCTGATATAGTCAGACCTGGAGGGATATAAATGTTGCACACAGTAAGTGTGAGGGATGGGAGGTGCACCTGCACACATACTGTTTGAAAGTCAGTCTGAAGAGGTACCTCTGTAGATAGCAGCGAATCATGCACCAGTGAAGCAACTCCGCCATGAGCGCGGAGACCATCATCCACATCGAACCTGTACGAAGAAAATCCGCGAAAAGATAGAGGGCGAAGTGGGGTAAGGTGTGTCTCTTGAAGACAAATCACCATAGGATTGTGACTGGACACCAACAGTTTAAGGTCGTCCCGTCGCGAGGAGAAACCATTTGCGTTCCATGACATTAGAGCCATGGTAGAATTAACTTTCTTTTTTCTTCCGACGTTGGGAGCCGGATGCACGAGACTCCTCCCCAACGGGAGCCTCCCCCAAAACAGAAACCTCCTGGGCGTTGCCAGGGGGGCTGGATGCTCGCTCAGAGCTAGTTTCAAAAGTTGTAGTCGGTCGCGACTTCGAAGGTCCTTTTATGTTGGGGTTTGGTGTCCGTCTGACGTCAACTTCCGTCGATACAGTTTTTGTTGTCGATTTCGTGGACTGTGCTGGTTGGACTTTTTTGTGTACCTTATATTTTGTGGGGATTATTATTCTCCCACCCTCAAGGGGAGATGTATCCCCAGGGAGGTCTACTGGTGACACTTGGCAACCAAAACTCACTACTTGCGGGGCAGCGCGTTCTGTTTGGCAGCCCGCTGCTACCCTCGGAGATTTCGCTTTCACAGTGGCAGAAAACGAGCGCGAGAGGTCGACTGGGTTCCTCGCATGGAACCGACGTTTGGCTTCAGGGAAAGACACTTTTTCCACGACTCTTATCTTTTGGATGTCACGCTCTTTCAAAAAGGTGGGGCATTGATTATAATTTGCCGGGTGGGCACCTTCGCAGTTTACGCAATGCGGTGTAGTGGTGCAAGGTCCAGGTTCGTGAGATGGTTTACCACAGTTACCGCACACTGGGGTATCTGCCATGCACCGCTGTTGTGTATGGCCGAATCGTTGGCACTTGAAGCACCGCAAAGGATTGGGCACATACTGTCGCACGCGGAGGTTATAAAAACCGCACGAGATATTCCGGGGCAAAGTAGGGAGGTTGAATGTTAGGATAAGAGTGGAAGTGGGGATTTCTCGCCCATGCTCCCTCCTCTTAATTCTATAAACATCTGTCACACCCTGACTCTTGAAGAAAGCAACCAGATCTTCCTCGCTCTCTGTTGAGAAGTCAACATGATTGACCACTCCCTTACAAAGATTGAGTGTTGGGTGAGTGGTCACCTCCACCTGGAGGCCGACAATCTGCTTCGTCTTCATAATTCTATCAATCTGTTCATCCGTTAGCGCTTCAAAAAGAATGGTGCCATTCCTTTGACGCACTACGGCTTGCAATTTTCCATATTTTCCTCTATTGCTCGCGCCAAACGCACAGCACTAACCATTTTAAATGATTTACCTTCCTCAGCGCATGCCATGAGGAGGAATCTAATCTTCTT
Source organism: Acheta domesticus (assembly GCA_031308135.1). NCBI lineage: Eukaryota > Metazoa > Arthropoda > Insecta > Orthoptera > Gryllidae > Acheta > Acheta domesticus. The sequence goes on from JAHLJT010007650.1 coordinate 22,483, forward strand.
CATTGAAAAAGAAACTATTCAAATCAAGGTTTCTTTCCGGACATCTCCTCTTCCTTGCGAAAGAGGGCGGGGGAGAAGGTTTAGTTTCCATAAAGATGGATCAGGTTCATCCTCGTGGTCCCCACCCACCACGGAGCCCAACAAGGGGACACTCCATCGGAGTGCCAGGGTTGCCACGAGGATATAGTGGGGGAATAACACAGCGCTGCACCACCGTGTATCCCCCCGCTCACCCTGGAGTTCAGTACAAGACCTAGTCCAAGCCGATTGATCGGGAGTGGGTTAGCTCCCGACCGCCCGTCTAGAAGAGTCCGAGGCCAAAGCAAGCGTATTGAGGCCTACAGGGAATGTTCCCAAAAATACGTACACAACGTATCCCTCAGTGCAAGCCGAACGTAGCACAAGGTGAGTGTTTGGGAAACAAACAGACCCCTCAACCGCCAGGACACACATTCCCTCCGACACGGGTCGCCATGCACGGCAAACACATGGGTGGGCGTTCAGCATACAGAGAAGGCCAGTGAGGAAGAAAAAGGAGTGAAAAGAACGTACATGACATGAAATGAGAAGCAAGAAGATGAAAAAAATGGAGAAAGGAACACTTGAGAGCCTTCTCTGCATCCCCCCGTCAGGACGTGGACCAACCCACCTCGACGGGAAAATGATGGAAATAGAAATTATTACGTCAGGAACTGTTTTAGAAATTATTGCATGCTATAGGCCTCCGAGCGATGGATATGACATTTTAGATAACATCATTCAGAGAACGGGAAACGAAAATGGCCATGCTATTGTTATTGGAGGCGACTTAAATATTCCGAGCGTAAACTGAGAGGGAACCATTAGCGAAGGGAAAGTCCAAAATCTAGTGAACGGACTGGTTTGGGAAGGGGGTTTTATCCAGGTAGTTCGGACCGCGATGCGATTTTGGATGTCTACCTAATTAGGCCGAAAGAACTTTTCATATCTTGTGAAGTTGTTGAGGGTATTAGTGACCACAAAGCGGTTCTTCTTGACTTAGACGGAAATATTTCAAGGAAAGGCATTACAATAGGAACGAAAGTACGGCAATACAAGAAAGCAAATGTAAGCGGGCTTCACGGCTTCTTTAGGGAACAATATGACCGCTATCTAAGAACAGAGGACGGTATGGAAGAAATATGGGGCGTGTTTAAAGATATTATATACGAAGCTTTGCAAAAGTTTGTTCCGTGCAAAATTCTAAAATATAATGCGGATCCAGAATACTACAATGCAAAAATTAGGAGAATGAAGAGGATAACAAGAAAGGCATTTAAGAACAGAAAGCGCAGTAGCGAGCATATGAATATTTTTCGAAATCATTCAAAAGAATTGGAGCGCGAAAAGAAAATTGCTCAGGAGGCATATTTAAAGAATATTCTAGATGGGAAGGGAAATAACTGGACAGGCTTTTATAAATATGTTCGTAGAAGGAAAGGAAATAAAGAGGATATCCCAGTTATTCGCGAAAATGGAAACACGCTAATTACTGACAATCGGGCAAAAAGCGGATGCATTTAATAAGTATTTTAGTTCGGTTTTCAAAAATAGTACGGACCATCCATTTATTCAAGGGCCTTCGGTTGCGAATCAGTTTAATATTGAAGTAAACGTTCTATGGAATAAAGTAAAGTCTTTGAAAAATGGTAAGTCAAGGGGTCCAGACGACATTTCTACGGATTTAATTAAACTAGCAGGAAAGGCAATATTACCGTACCTAATTAGAATTTTTCACGTGTCTTTGAATAATTCAAAAGTACCGGAAGATTGGAAATTAGCCTTTGTCGTACCAATTTTTAAAAGTGGTGACAAAACTAAATTATGCAATTATAGGCCGGTAAGTCCTACCTCAGTGGTGTGCAAGCTTATGGAGCATCTAGTTGGGAGTTACATTAAGAAAGAATGGGAAATTAAAAAATGGCTCTACGATGGGCAACACGGGGTTCAGGAGTGGTTATTCATGCGAAAGTCAGGTAGTCACGCTATTTCAGGATCTAGCAGATGAAATTGACGCGGGCGGGAGAGTAGATGCAGTAGTTATAGATTTTGCTAAAGCATTTGATGTCGTTCCACACGATCGGCTTGTACAGAAATTAATGAATTCAGGCATAGATCCCAGGGTGGTGGCGTGGATTAGCGAGTTTCTGCGAGATAGAAAACAGAAAGTCCGGATTGGACAAGAGTTATCTTCCGGGGCAAGCGTTACGTCAGGAATACCGCAGGGGAGTGTCATTGGACCCCTTCTATTTCTAGCTTTCGTCAATGATCTGCCGGCGCAATTAACCTCAAATGTTCGACTATTTGCAGACGATTGCATAATATATCGTAGTATTAACTCGAAAAGAGATGAAGAAATACTGCAAAAGGATCTTGATGCGTTATATTACTGGGCGGAAAATAACGGAATGTCCATAAATAGCTCTAAAAGGAAATCCATCACTTTTGGCAGGGGCCATAATTACAGTGAAACACATTACCGTTTAAATAATGACATTATTCCGAGAGTTTCCTCGTGCAAGTACCTAGGAATTCATTTCGATAGTAAATTAAGTTGGAAAAAACACGTAGATTTTGTTGTAGGGAAAGCCTGGAGATCTCTTCACTTTGTAATGCGCATCCTAAAAAAGAGTACGGCAAACGCGAGGGAAATTGCTTATTTATCTCTTGTTCGTCCAATAATGGAATATGGAACAATTTGTTGAGATCCGCACAAGATTATGCAGTGTAAACACTTGGAAAGGATTCAGCATAGGGCAGCTAAATTTACTTTCAGGGACAAGAAAACGGCAGGGTGGGATTCACGCAAAAACAGGCGATCAGTAGCAAGACTCTGCCCCTTGTATAAAGCTTATAATGGTCATCCAGCTTGGAAAGAAATTAATCGGCGGCTATGTATTCCTACATACATCAGTAGAGTGGATCACAGGCACAAAATAAATTTAAGACAGCAGAGAACGGATGTCGGGAAATTTTCTTTTACAAATCGAACGATTACGGAATGGAATAGATTGCCTGCAAAAACCTTTGAACCCTTTCCTCAAAGTGTTCAACAGTTTAGGAAATTAATTTAGGGTATTATTAAGTAAATGAGGGAGAATAGTGGGTTATATAGCGATGCATAAGTGTTCTATTGTGAAGTGAGGTGTAGTGCAGTGTATAGCAGAGAAATAAAGAAGGAAATGTTCTCAGGTCACAGTGAAGTGAAGTGCAGTGTGATACTAATGCAGTGTGTGTGCGTGTGTGTGTTTTCTCTCTTAATGTAATTTAATGTTTTATGAATCAGTCAGTTTTTATATTATTATCATTATTTTACCATTATTATTACTACAATTAGTATATAATTTGCTAGTTATATTACATTATTATTATTATTATTGTTGTTGTTATTATTATTATTATTAGTGGTTTTAGAGTTCTATATTACTGAAAGGCTGTGTATATTTATGTTTTTGTAATTAGCTGCCACCGGGTTATGCCCAATTGCAGTTTAAATAAATCTAATCTAATTTAAGAATATATCTGAACTTGTTACTGAATTTGTGTATATCCATTTTTCCTTGAATTCCCTACCATCTGCCGGAAGGATCCTCTGCCCTGGGAGTAAATCAAAATCTCGCTGGAGCAAGAAATCTAGTTGCATCCTTAGGTCTAGCTTGGATTGTAGATTGTAAGGGGATGTGGAGGTTAGTATGTGTGTGTGTGTATATATACATATATATATATATATATATATATATATATATATATTGCGATGTATCGTATGACCCATCGCACATCGCCACCCCAGCGTCACGCCGCATTATCAGAAGCTCGGGCGAACGACAGGGCCTCCCGCCTTGCCTGATTCGCTCCGCCGAGCTGCGTAGAAGGGTTCCAGGGAATCCCGAACCCAGAACAATCAATTTAACCCTCTTTGTGTCTTCAACAAATGATAGACTTCCGAAACAACCGTATTAGGGACACGTGCGCCTGCACGCAGTACCATAATCCCTATGGCCTAATAAAAACACAACTGTCACAGCAGGGAAGCCCCGCGTGCGTTTCCCCGATCGTGACAATGCCATCCACTAAGAAGCCAGGAGGCGAAGGTCGCGACATGACGATGCCCATCCTACCCAATCATGTAACCAAAAGAATAGAAGACTCTGGAATCTCGCAAACCGGCCTATCAAAACACTTAGCAGAAGCACGTGACAAAACTCATGCGCGGTGCGAAAGGGAGGGGGGAACGAGGCCGTGTGAGGGGAGAACGCTCGAGAAGAGGGGATTAGCAGAAAAATTACGGTAGAGAGCAGTCCAGCATTTTATTAGGAAATCACGGGAGAGAGCAGTGGCGGGAGAGAGTAGCAGCAGTTCGTGAGAGACGAAGATTGTTCCGATTGCTACGAGATCCGCCCAGCCTTCACTCAGCAGCGGAATTTATTCCGCATGACAGGCTGGGACTAAAGGGATCCACACCTTCTAATCCGTTACAAGGGTGCACAGCCAGACTTTTGGTTTTCAACATTACATGCGGTCCAGGCGACGTTTGACGACCTGAGACGCGCGCCAGCTTCAAGCCATCGCTTCGCGGATGCTCATCGCCGACTTCTCGCGCGCCGAAGCATCCATCCCCGGGGCCACTGTGACCGTCAGACACGCGTTTCAACTACGCTCCAGCGTCGCCTCTGAGGGTTTGGCCGCGACAGCCCATCGGTCGGCGAGCAATCCCGTTCGCGGTGACGTAACTGCAACCTCATCACCATTATGTGTTCACCGTCATCACTTATCAATAGCCTGTGAAAACCGCCAAGAACTGTGTCTTGTTCTCGCAAAAAACGGTTTTTTTATTAATAAATGTGTCCCCGCCCTTTTGCCGAGTGACAAATTCAAAATCTAAGAGAAGTGTATTATTACTACCATCAGCAAAAGCAAATGCAATCCTTCGACCCAGGGCACTCACCCCTGGGATGCTCGACGCCGGCTGCAATGGATAGCAGGTAAGTGTGCATGCGCTTGGCGCCCTTCAAACAAATTCAGCGTGTGCTCTCTCTGCTATCCGGGAACGACCGTCGCACCTCCAGCTTGACGGCGCTTCCAACCCTGTGATGTGACCCACCCCCCGTTTTCATTTCAAAAATCGGCACCCGACGTGGGTGGTTTCATTACAGTATATATATGTATATATATAATAAGAAGAGCCTTTAAAAATATATTTGATCTTTTCAGTAAGAAATATAGCACCTTTCTCTTTGGTTACCCATATTACACACAAGATACAACACTGGAAGAAGATTGGTAAAAGAGATTACTTGACTGATAGTTTCCAGAAAATTATTTATTTTACAACTGCATGGAACTGTCAAATTACCTTCAACAAAGCAGAAACAGTCTGAGGTCATTGTCTTAAGATAACCATGAAGAACTTTCATAAGATTATTTTATTCAACCAAGAGGTCAACAAATGGAGTGTCCTCAGTGAGGGTGCTGTTAGCTCAGTAATTAAATCACAGTTCAAAGAAATGGGTGAATTAGGCCATCTTCAGTGCTCTATATAATTATGAAAATAATTTATTTTCGGAATTACGCTTTTTATTAAATAGGGTTAAGAGGGCGCTTCAGCTACAGTGGTCATTTGTGCCCATGCCACAGTATTTCAAAAATAAATCTATTAAGTGTGTGTGTGAGAGAGAAAAAAAGAGTGAGAGAGAAAGAGAGAGTGAGAGAAAGAAAGAAAGAGAGAGAAAGAAAGAAAGAGAAAGAGAGAAAGAAAGAGAGAGAAAGAAAGAGAGAGAGAAGAAAGAGAGAGAAAGAAAGAGAGAAAGAAAGAGAAAGAGAGAGAAAGAAAGAGAGAAAGAGAGAGAGAAAGAGAGAGAGAGAGAAAAAGAGAGAAAGAGTGATAAAGAAAGACAGAAAGAGACAAAGAGAAAGAGAGAAAAAGAGAAAGAGAGAAAAAGAGAAAGAGAGAAAAAGAGAAAGAGAGAAAAAGAGAAAGAGAAAGAGAGAAAAAGAAAGAGAGAAAAGAAAGAGAAAGAAAGAGAGAAAAAGAAAGAGAAAGAAAGAGAGAGAAAGAGAAAGAAAGAGAGAGAAAGAGAAAGAAAGAGAGAGAAAGAGAAAGAAAGAGAGAGAAAGAGAAAGAAAGAGAGAGAAAGAGAAAGAAAGAGAGAGAAAGAGAAAGAAAGAGAAAGAAAGAGAGAGAAGAGAAAGAAAGAGAGAAAGAAAGAAAAAGAAAGAGAGAGAAAGAAAGAGAGAGAAAGAAAGAGAAAGAGAGAGAGAAAGAAAGAGAGAGAGAAAGAAAGAGAGAGAGAGAAAGAAAGAGAAAGAAAGAAAGAGAAAGAAAGAAAGAGAAAGAAAGAAAGAGAAAGAAAGGTTTTAAGAGCGCAGAATCGTGCAGTGCAATTTCGTGCAGTGTAGGAGGACGTGTTCCACAGAATAACTGTCCTGCACGAGTCACAGATGGGGGTAGTTTCACCTCGAAGGAGGAAACCGTGAGAAAAGTGGCAGGGTCCGATACGAAGACTAACTCCCTCATGCCTAGAGCGTGAAGCCAGGGATTAACAGAATTCTTTATCACACTTAGTTTAAAAGTGCTATTGTGCCACTCTGTTTGCCACGCTCTAAACACGGATCGTTTCCGTAACATCGGACAATGGTACAGACGGAATGTCGATACGAGTTTGACGAGTCGCTGATTTCGCCGCCTGGTCGGCCAGTTCATTCCCTCTGATACTCACGTGGCATGGGATCGAACTAAGTACCCGGTCATAGTGGCAGGACAGAAGACAATGAATCAGGCTTTGAACGGATAACGTCCGGTAGTCTGACGAAGGACGGGAGACAGCTTGAAGTGAGCTGAGATAATCAGAACAGAGAACTACTCGCTGCAACGTCGCTGACTCGATGTATTTTAGGGCTTCAAGAATTGCATACATTTCGGCAATGAATATTGCAATGTCATAGCACTGAGCTCGACCGACAGACTCCCCGCCATGCAGGGCTGAGGGTTTGGCATCTGGGGTCAGGCTGGCGGCAGCCGGACCTCTCATGTCGTGG
>JAHLJT010007651.1:0-25568 GCA_031308135.1 Acheta domesticus
AAATAAGGCGTACTTAGACGTCTCCCATACGAGAGTGCAAAAATGAAATATAATGTTAATAGAGGTATATGGTTAATGAAGGTGGCCGTTTTTGATGATTTCAAATTCAGTGGTATTGGAACGCCGCTACTCTGGTCGCCCACTAAACACTGCTTGCCAAGTGTAAACGACATTCCTAAGTATTACTACCCGATATTATCCCTTATAGCTAGGAGGCAGATTTTATTGAAATCTTTCCCCTACTTATTTTCTTTAAAAAATACGATGAATATTATTCTGCGGTTTCTTCATAATATACGTTTTAATTCAGAAAAATGAAATATTTTTGCAGACAAGAAAATTGGTTATTTTGACATGTACGTGACGATTAATGAAGAACGATATTCTGGAGCCCATTTGTTATCTAAATATTTCTTTACGGTCGGCAGCACAAGAACAGTTCTAGGAAATAGCTTGCCGCTAGTAATTGCAGCTACGACTCCTCTACTCATACCTCTCTCGTTAATTCTCCGCTCTCCGTGCAATCGGTGGCTAATCGGTACTCTCATATCGACTCTCATGATAGTCAGCCTGTTATCTGTTCGACACACAAATTGCTGTTATAAAATGCAACATTGTGTCAACATGCCACGCGGGTCGGGAAAAAAATTATTATTTATTTTATTACAGCTATTCCTCATACTCCAGGGGCTTTAGCAGACAATCAGCGCAACACGTTTCCTTTTTTTACACAATGTAGGGATGGAACATTCTATCTTCTCAACGTCTAAGGATCGTATTAGTATCTATATCTGTAACATAGATAAATGCGTATTATATTTTCTTTCTCCCATACTACTTACGTAGTATAGAGAAAGTTACGTAAAAGATGTGGTGACAAACAACGATCTTTCGGCAGAAAAAGGCTTGTATCGAAAGTGGGGTTGCCACTTTGAAGAACAAATGAACCCGGAGATCACTAATTACCGGGGGGAGGAGTTAAACGAAAAAGTAAATACATAAATTTACAATCAATATTTATTATAAAATAATATACGCCTTTTACGATTATTATTTCAAAAACATATTACATTTATAATGTTAGAAATGCACTAATTACTATAACCACTAACTACTTCTTTTCGACTACGATGGGGAACTGATCGGCATACTTATTTTGCCACGCAGACCCAGTTTTATTTACGTAGTGTCATTACTATGAAAACATTATAACAGAATAAAACACTAAATTAAGTTCATTATGCTATGCATTCAGAAATTCTTTCAAATTCTGTCAGCCTTCATGCAGCTCGTTGCGTTTATTTTGCAAATGTGCATTCCCTCCTGAGATTATGCATAATATTCTGGGGAAGCTCATCTGTAGTATTCAGACGTTCAGATTGCAAAAGAAAATTATTCGAATAATGAAAAAATGCCTTCCACGTGATTCCTGCACAGCCTCTTTCATTGAGCTGGGAATCCTACCATTGCCTTGTCTATTTATTTACGAATCTGTAATATTTGTCAAAAAGACCTACTTAACGGGAGGGAACATATTTTCATGCAATATTGATATTTATAATTACAACACACGCCGTAGAAATCACGTGCATCAAGTGTCAGTATCAACAGCATCAGTACAGAGGAAATCAACATACAATACCTGTACGTTAACTTTACAACGCATTGCCAGATGACATAAAACAATTAAAGTGGGTATACAAATTTAAGTTAAAAGTAAAATATCTTTTCTGCTGCAAAAACTGTTTCTATAACAATTAGAGACTATACTGATCGTGAAAAAAGAAAACATAATGTTTAATGTAACCAAAACAAAGATATATAATGACTTAGTTATTGTTTGCATTGTATACATTTAAAAAAATATTTAATACGCCCTGTAACAAGTAATTGTACTTCAGCTTCCGGGTCAATGACCCCATCTCGATCAGGTTTTTGTCCAGTTTCCCTGAATCCATAGAGCAAATGCTGAGATGGCCCCTTGTTTTGCTTCTGGACGTAAATGTAGCTTCACTGTGCGCACGTGTTTGTTGAGCACTCCTTTTACTTGTAGTTCATTTTACAGTTGAAATTGATTTTCTATAACTCGGGAAAAACATTTTTTCAAATATCTTTATTTTTCTAAAATAATTATTTTCTAAATTAATTTTTTCGTTTCGTTTTTTTTTATTTTTTTTATTTTTAAATAAAATTCTGGCCCTCAAGAAAAATGTGCGCAGATAAATTCTCTTTCCCCACACGTCATATACAGTTTTTACTGTTTTTGACTAAATAAATAAATAAAATAAAATAAATAAACATTCGATGAAATTAAATTTTCAATTACAGATTATATTTTTTTTAAAATACAAAAAATAGTAATTCTTTTTTTTATATGACCCGGAGATTTCAGTAAACCGGAGCCCCGAGATTACTCCTAAAAACCCGGAGTCTCCGGGTCAAAACCCGGAGAGATGGCAACGCTAATCGAAAGGGTCCTTGTATGTCACGGTAGGTACCTGCCGTTGTAAGTAATTCCTTTGACACGTTGGTAGGCTTAATCACGTTTTCTGAGTCTTTGATATCAACCGATTGATTTATGGCAAAACGTGTGTCCATCTGTCTGCCTGTGAATATTTTCAACATTTTTTTCGAAAATAGCTTTTTTTTATTTTTCAATAGGCCAAAGTTATCTTACAAAAATAGCGCAGATCCTATTTTGTTGAAGTATTCCTAAACAGTTCTAACCGTTATAGATAATGCTACTGTATGCTGTTCTATCATCTCTAGTTTTTAACATTTAGTTTTTCATGTATTCTGGACAGTAATATTCACATGAGTCTTACCTAGATTGCTGTCTCGTGAGTCACAATGAAAAAACTGACATTACGTTTTTGTCCTAATTACGAATTGTGTGCTTCTCGCAAGAGTAAGGTGCAACTATTGGAGGGTTCCTTCTCCGAGCTCTCGAAATAAAAAAGGAAAAAGTGAAAAAGTATACGGAGGATATTCCTTGAAAATAACTCGTTATACTGCGATTTTTCAACTCTGCCCCTGTCAGGTATCAACTGTTGACGGTTTCATCCAATTGGGAGCTTGAAACGTCACCATAGTGACGCCACTGTAGTGTCATATAAGCTCCCGATTGGATTGAAACCGTCAACAGATAATACCTGCCAGGGCAAAGTTGAATAAATGGCTCTAACAGTAATTTCTTCTGACGAAAAAAGCAACCAACTTGAAAATGAAGCGGTTATGTAAATTCTCCCTAAAAATGGTGCGTTTAAACCTTTATTTTTCTTCGAGCCCCAACGAAACACTAATCTTCCTCCACCTATTCACCTTGGCTAGTAGGTGAAATAGGTGAAGGGAGGACTTGTATTTCAACCTTTTTTCTTCTCTGATCTACATCTCTGTACGCTTCTTCGACGATTTTTGAATATATTGATTGACTCATTTTCCTTTTGCGTCAACTGTTTAGGTAATTAGTCTCGTAAGAGTAGTGCGTGTCTTATCGCGGGAGTTGGCGGTGATTTTTCCCCTTGGAAGGGACCTTCGTACACGTCAGTATGTGGGAGTTTTCCCCACCCAGGTACCTCCCATCAACGGGCCTCCCCGCCCCTAGCCAGGGCAAGGTCTAAGCTCCCGACCGGTTTCCTGGCGTGTGTGGGTAGTGTAGTGCATGTCAGTGTAAGGGAAAAGGATAAGACAAGGGAAGAGGAAGGAAATACTGCGCGCGGTCCATAGCTCTTTTTTTTTTGGGTATTACTTCAGCATTTGCCTGGTCAAACCATGGTAAATTACCGATCAGAGTAGCCGGACGCTAGAATTCTTCTCCAGGACAGCGTCTGACTGCGACTTAGCTATTATCTAGTCGATCGAAAATCCTGCCGCCGTGGGGGACTCGATCCCTAGAATCTTCCGATCAGAGGCAATGCGGTGTCAATAATTCATTCCCTGAGCCACCTAATACGCCTGAATATATTCAGTTGTTTTGAGCGCCACTTATTTAACTAATATAGCAGTCAAAATTGGAACGCTGAAACACCATGAGAAGCCAAATAAACATTTTCATTGATTTCATAGGGTTTAAGTATTTAGTACTAAAAATCCGTGAAAATTTGACGATACACGCGCAGACACTGACTCTGTTATTCGTATTATGAAACAGTAATTGATCTTCTCACTTAAGAACTGGCCATAGTCGCTTCGCTAACTGTGATCTGTCACTTGCACACTTGCTCGCGCCTGACGATGAAACGTTTGAGTGCTGGCGATAGTGATTATATCTCGCACAGCTAACGAAGTAATAAGCAGACAACTCCAAAAAGCGTTCATTGTATTGATTTCAAGTTACTATTAATGTTGACTAAACTCACGAATTTTTATTGGGTAGAAAGCTCACGCAGCTTAGCTCTTTGTGCAGCGGGCTTGCTTTCCATGACACGACCCCGGGTTCGATTTCCGGTCAGGCAAGATTGTAGTGTGCGTTTTCCTTGGAACGTCTAAGTATACGTTGCTGTGTTGACGATGAGAAAATTCACATTTCAGGTTGAGAAGACCAGAAGACGGCGTGGGGATGTCTTCGTGCTAACCACATGCACCCCCTTAACCCAGGGCCGCGAGGCCGGGACGCTGCTTGTACGCCATGGCCATACCCGGGCCGACGCGTAAAAGACGAACAAACAAACAACAACAAACTAAACTAAACGAAACTTTCTAAACGAAAAACCCCATGATGCTTTCAATACACAAATAAGTAGTGGCCGGGAGCAGCAAAAATGCTATAGGACGAAAACCTCGCGAAGTGGTTTTCCGAGGTGTAGCGAGCAACTGCTCAAGAACAAGAAATAAAATTCTCTCGTACAATCCCTGCAATAAATTAAATATTTTATGTCTTCTCGAGTGTTGCAATAACTTGACATAGTTTAGTGTATTAAAGAGTACAACAGTCTTTACATACGAATAATATAGTAACAGCAAATATTTAATAACAGACGGCCACTTCCTGGGACGTGCTGTCCATGACAGCAGTGCCGAAAGTAGTTTTTATGATATGATAATGTAATGGGTTCGGTGGTATAACGGTTTGTGAAATATGCTGTTTTAACCAAGTTTGCAAGTTTAAACTCCAATCGGAGTCGTGGATTTTTAAGGGCGGAAAAAATCCTTTGTATGCCTTCCTTTTCGGAGGGGACGTAAATCCGGATGTCCCATGTGGTAGATTTACTGCATGTAAAAGATCGAAACCTAAAAGAAACTTCTGAGCTAAATTGAAAATCACCTGTTTTGTCCCCGAATAATACTTTCTTTCTCCGCTATGATGATGAAAGAAGCGAAGCGAAATTTGCGTGGTCGTACGGAATGGCCCTAGTCTCGCCACATAAAATAGGGCATTAACTAACTAAAATATACGTTTGTGTGAGTTGTATGAACTCGTGGTAAAGAACAATTGAGGGATGGAGTGTCGGGTACCAGGGAGTTCCGGGTTGTTCAGGGAGGAAAACCGGAATGTAGGCCGGTTAATTAATAATGTGAAAATTTTGATTTTAAAACCCAATTAGTAGCGAATTGAGAATATTGGAAGTTTGGTGAAACCTTGGGGAAGGTGCTTCAGAAAATTGATCAGTGGTTCTAAAGTAAGGAACAAGATATCCGCGGAAGAGGAGGAGGGTAATATTTGCCGATTGTTTCTGGTTGTATGAGTTCATGAACTTGAATTGTCTTATTTAATGCACCTCAAGGGAGACGCCAACGGACAGCGTCACTTGGTGAGCTGCAAACACAGCTGCAGCTGCTTTAGTTGTCAGGGCTCTTTCATGTGTGCACATGCTGTTGCGGGAACAATGGGTTCAGTAGATTCGAAACAGTAGTATTTATTTATGGAATGGTGTTCTGTGCGTGCAGACACCTTTGATGGCAGTTCTGTGCCCGTACGTTCGCCGCAGGCTTTCTTTGAAGCTTTCCCGACGCGCGCCTAGGAAATCGTTAATTATTAATGTGAAAATTCTGATTTTAAACCCAATTAGTAGCGAATTGAGGATATTGGAAGTTTGGTGATATTGCGGAAGGTAATTCACGGAGCGGCTTTTTCGTTCTCTTGGTGCACCTGGTGTGATTCTTACTTTCACCGCCAGATGCCGGTTTCAGTTCACTATTCACGAACTCTCTGGTTCAAAGAACGCGAGATCTCGTTAGGACGGGACGGGACTTTGCTGGAGGCATTTCATTTCGCCGAGCACCGGCACCCACGGTTCTTGCACATGACATGGTCACTAGGTTATCCACCTCCTCAGTTAGGATCGAACCCGCGCTCTGGTGGGTAAGAGCACTTGCTCACCGAGGCAGCAGCAGTGGCGCTCTTAGGATGAGAATTCCGTTGGGGAGCGTGGGTTCCTGCGGCTGGAGTCAATATTACTCGCGCAACTTTTCTTGAACGATGGATTGAAGAAATGATGATAGAGTGGGGGTATTAGTTACGAAATCGGCCGCTAGATTTTATGAAACAATGCCAATATCTGGAGAATCAGTCATGCCTTCGCAACATTCTCAATAATTTGCATTCTAAATTCTCAGGAGTTCGAGGTATCTCCTATAATGGATTTTCACCTGCTTCGGTCATTTCTTTAATTTTTTTTTGGAGAAAATCACGGACAGAAGTCTCGTCTTAAATAGAAAATAGTTTCTATTTCGTGCCAGTGAATATGTTTTGGAATGTTGTCATCAGTGCTCGCTGAATGTTGTCATCAGAGCTTTTACCTTCAACTGTTTATTGTGCCAGAGAGGGGGAAGCAAGGTCATTGTTCAAGAAAAGTTGCGCGATTAAAGCTGTTTGGCTGTCCGGGAGACGCCGCGTCCTAGGCACAGATGGCAACGATACGAAGAATAACACAAAATATTTGCACTTTTCAGTCAAAATCGAAACCGTTTTATTGTTTTTGTATTTTACTCGAGTTCCTGAGAACCTAACGAACCCATAGACCCCTCTCACATAGCGGGGAACTGCATAGTTTTCTTTCATTTTTGTGCACATTGGAAATTATTAATATAGATAAAGAACAATGAATTCATTGAGAAGAGAACTGGCACTCAGAATAATAATTTTTTTTTCGGGAGTATAATGGAAAGTATCTTAGTATTTCTGTGTAAGCAGTGTCAGATACATTGATTTCTCTCTCCCTCTCTCTCTCTCTTCCTCTGTGTGTGTGTCTCTCTCTCTCTGACTTTTCTAAGAAATTCGAAACGCATATTTGTTTGTTGATTTGAGTTTACCTAAAAACATCTGATCTCCTGGAATCCTAATTTCCTTTTTTCTCAGTTTGGGGCAATGAAGTAAAGAAGTTGGCGATTCACACTTTCCTGCGAAAACGTTATCCACGGCTCTGGACACGAGATGTTCTTCATATTTCGTTCTAGGACAAATTTGTTTTTATTTTGGCATTTTTACCAACGTCAATGCATTGCTTTCATAACAGCACTTGAGAGATTTTGAATGTGCCACATATGCAACTTGAGATCACCAGCTGTAAGCATGAAATCTCGTGGATTTATTGGTTGATTAGCGATTACGGGCGCGTCTATTGCTACGTTTATTAGTCCGTAAGTATAGCGCATGTTTTAAACACGGAAGTGGCGATGATCATCCCCCACGTGATGGCGAGATCCGGCGCCGACCTAGATGTCGGCTTGCTGGTTTCCCAGCCTTGTATCTCTCACCAGCGGGGCACCGCCCGGGCGGAATAAGCTCTAAGCTCCCGACATGTGTCTTAATGTAATTCATGAAGTGTAAGTAAGGAGTGGTATTAGGACAAGGAAGAGGAAGGAAAGATCGCGCTCGGTCTGTTTGTTAGGGTACTGTTCATCATTCGCCTAGTAGATCGAAGAGACCAAGGAACACCAACGATCAGAGCAGCCGGCCGCTAGAATTTCCAGACGGCGGCTGACTGAACTCAACCTAATATGTAGCTAATGTCAAAAAACCCTGCCACAGTCGGGAGTGGAACCCTAGGACCCTCCGGTCAGAGTCAGTGCAGTGGCATCAACTGCGCCCTGAGCCACCTAAGCCTTGAATTCTGTGGGGAAAAAAAGGAGTAAAGTGTTCGGATTCTCTTGCAGCCCGGAAGCCGTGGTCACCGCCGCCAAGGGGTTTTTGAAATCAGGCGCTCCGCAGGGCCATCGCTGTGTTTGGCCACGCTATCTCTTATCGCACATTGTCTGATGTCAAGATATTCTCACATTGTTCGAAATCCCGTGTTCCCTGAAATATCTTTAGAGGAATCTGAAGAAATGTTGCTCTGGATTTTGTTGATAACTTACATCAAGCTGGAATAGTGGTTTGGGCGCTATAAGCGATCGTGCCTATAAGCATTATTTTCTTCTGCTGCTCTTACTTATTTGTAAGATTCAAGAAAAAATAAATGCTCGTGTTTTTTTAAAACAACAAAGCAAAATGAGAAAATAAAATATGCTAACAACATACGCTAGAAAATTATCTGTATTTCAAAATCAAGAAATGACTGTAAACACCTTGCTACAAATTCTTTGCAAATTGTGCATGTAATTAAATGTATTAGTTGAAGCGCTTGTTAGGTGCATAGAGCGATATCAATCGGAAGCAGACGCATGCTCCTCTTGCACGAACAACGTAGTGAATAACAAATTTCGGTAATGAAGGAATAGAAATGAAATGAAAAACGTGTTTTCTAAAGAGATGGGTATTTCGAGTATCTGTTTTTAATTGTAAGACTTCTAAGAGTCAATCTGTAGATTCCGCTGCTAGATCCGTTTAATATTCTCGAAGCGGTCGCAATGACAACAAAAACAATATTTGCGATGGCATATCCCTACATGATTTATTATATAAAAGAACGAAATATCTTTTTTATGCGGTCTCTCGCTGTAACTAACATCGGTATACACTATTCGGTAGGCTCCCTATATTTGAGTCTTCTATCTTGAGACGAACTTCTAGCATGGCTTTCTTGAAAAACATATACGACAAATAGAAAAGTTCAAAGAAATACAATACAATGATTTTAAATTGATGGATTTATTCTAAAGTAATTTACTTCACATTTTTCAGTGAATTGGCGCCGAACCGATTTTTCACACCTACAACGCTACTTGCCTGCTAAAAATGAGAATAGTTCATATCTGTTGAAGGGTGGGAAATTCTGCAAACGAAAGTTATCTAGGTGATCCACAATAATCATTGTGAATGATTGACAAGCGAACATCCCTATCTTCATTCGCGAACATTTATCCTTGAGAGTCGAACCACGCCCTCCAGAAGTCCGCGTGGGGCACAAAAAGTGTAGCAAAGTTATCATCCACGATGTCCGTGCAAGCGGCGTCTGTTGCCATGCAGTCTTGTTGAACGGCGATAGTGCCTTTTTTTTTTGAGAAAAAGCTTCCTGGGGTCCTTGACTCGTGCATGTGAGACAGCTCTTATCTCATACCTTATCAGTGGCTTCACTGAGCGCATTACGTGGAAGCGCCTCTTCAAAGCCTCCTCTGATGCGGTCCCCGAGTATTTTCTCCCAGAAGATGACATTCCAACGATGTGGTAAACAAACCTATATAATAATTCAGAACGTGATTACTGAAGAGAGCAATCTTATACCTTACCTTCTTCTTTTTGTTGTTTACAAATAAAGTAGCTTAGTGGTTAGAGCACACTGGGCATAACCAAGAGGACCCGGGTTCAAGTCTCGTTCGGAGTGGCTAACAGTGATGTTACAAAAGAATTATCATTAGAGTGATTGCTCCCAAATTGGCACGAATACTTTTAACCAAGAATCGTCGCGATTCAAAATGTTACAAAAGTAAACAATACTGTCCAACCTATCAATGTTATTTGGGAGGAGCAATGAGTACATCGCTGTACATTTGATCACCTACTATAAAATATTTATCGTGTAAATGATCATAATTCTGTAATTAATTCGAGAAGAATATTGTGTAAAAAGTTTGTTTCGATATTAAAATTACTAGTCAAGAAGGATGAGACTCAACACTTAAAATTATTACTATAGGGGCGACCAGAATTTTTTGATCTTAAGTGGTTTAGTAAAGCGAGAATTCTTATCTTGAAGATATAGTGCAACGTTATCTCTCCACTGAAGCCTGCGTCCCTCCTAGAGTGCGATGTTTTTGTCTTACGCTTGATTCAATTGACGTGAATGGCGGGAACATAGATTTAAGGGCAATGCTTTGTTTCAGATGGAAAAATACCTCATTGCCATTGATTCTTAAATAAAAATTCTACGCGTATAAACATCGTCAGCTACTGACTGCCGGATTCTAATCAGGCCTAGGGTTCCCTCCAAAATCTCCGTGCAGAACATGGAGATAGCAGTCCATCTTCCTAGAGCAGGGCTTTCCAACTGGCGGCATTTCAACTGGAATCATTTTGCGCGATGTAGTGTATATTTGTTTCAGTATAATGTCAGTAATTTGTATAAAAACCAATTTAAATGACGGAGCGGCCTGCGGCTTAACTATAATTTGATATGTGGCCCATAAGCCTTGCTAAGTTGGCCAGCCCTGCCCTACAATTCCGTTGAACTCTTATGATACAGCTCCTACCATTGTAGAATGAGTTCTGGAACAAGCAATAGAGAAAGCGAAAATTGTAATATAATGGGGTCCTCGCCTCCATGGAACGTCGCTGCACAGACCTTCAGTGCTGGCCCAACTAGTGATGGCAAATTTTACCCCTACATCGATACATCGCCAAAAGGTTTTCGATGTCAATTCAAATATCGACCAAAACATCAATGTTAAAAACATCGATGTTTAAAATATTTCTGACTGCAAATTCTACTCTAGTGGTAATTAAACTAGATAAATAAACCGCAGAAATTTTTTTCTCTCAGAAAATAAATATTTATTTTATTAAGATATTTTTACTGTTCTCTGTTTCCATTTTTAAGTACTTAAGTCATTAATCTAACAAGTGGATATTTCACTCATATGGTGGACATCTAGTAACTCCATGATAATTTAGAGGTGTAGAAAATATAGTTTCATGTTTGCAATAATAGAGTTAGGAGAAGATTCTCTTTTTTCGGTGAGTCAGTGGTTCACTGTTGTTAAAATTTTATTTTAAACAATTAGTTTCATCTTTATCTCTGCCCATCTTAAGTTATCTACAGCAAATATTGAACCAGTTTTCAGTTTCGTCAATCGTTTACTTTTCGCACGAAACATACTAGATATTTTGTTAAAATAATAATAAAGTGGAACATCGTTGACAAATCCCCAAAAATATCCAGAAAGGAAATCTCTTCGTCTAAGCATCCACACACAATGATAGATGTCTGTGGCTGTTGGTTTTGAGCAATTTAAAAAAATAGTTACTTGAAATTTATTTTATATCATGCATTTTTTCACATCGATATTTCTGGAAAAATATATCGATGTAAAGAAAAACATCGGACCGAAAACATCGATGGTAATATATCGATATTTTCTGGTCAAAAATATCGATTTTTTTAAAAACAATGTTTTTTTTACCAGCCTTAGGCCCAACCCTGGCCTCTAGCGGGGCGACATGAAATGATGACGGATAAGCCTAATGGCTACGCTGCTCTCTTCTCGTCCGTGTCCTCTTGGAGATGTTTGTGGAAGCGAAACATTGGCAATTAATGTGTCAAGTGTATGTGGTTATTTAGTACCTATCTCATCGTAGATTCTTGAATGCGGCAAGCAGTATAATGTCAAAAGAGTTCGCCTCTTCATTGTTTAATGTAAGTCTTCAATGCTTCAGTATCCAAAGTGGTGAGTTAATATATACGAGCGATAATTAAATTTTTATTTCTTCAACAATAGTATTGTTGGTGTATCGCTGCAGAACAATATTAAACATGGAAATGTGATAACCCAAAATACCTAAACTAAATCCGTATCGATTTCTTTAATAGATGTGAGACTGTTGACAACTGATAAGCCACATAACAGTTTCCTGTATTTCTCGCACATTGAAATGTATTATTTCCATCGTATCTACCTTCCTCCAAGCATTTAATTTATGTTGTGCACGTCATCAAGAACTGATTCATATTGATTGTGATTCTGAGCGCGTCAACAGCTGAGGTCATTAGTTCCGGAAGCGTAGTACATGTTTTTTCGCTGGAGGTGGCGATGATCTTTTCTCCGCTGTATGGTGAGATCCCACGCCGCCCTACCTGTCGGCTGGCGGGGTTTTTTCTCCAACCAGGTATCTCCACCAGCGGGGCACCGCGCCAGACGGGACAAGCTCTAAGCTCCCGACCGGTCTCCGGTATGTGTGGCAGTCTAGTGCATATGTGGGTGTGTGTGTGTGTCTGTGTGTAAGTAAAGGGTGAGGATAGGTCAAGGAATGGAGAGAAAGATCACTCGCGGTGCTTGGCCTGTTTGGAAAGGTAATGCTCTGGCATTCGCATGGTGTTTATCGGAGAACTACGGAAAGCTACTGATCAGAGCAGCCGGCCGCTAGAATTCTCCGCCCAGACGGTAAGCTGAATTCGTGTAGCCATGTGACCAATGTCGAAAATTATGCCATCATAGACACTCGAACCTAGGACCCTCCAGTCAGAGGTAAAATATTGAATTGATGCCTTATTTACGTGGCGAGACTCAGGCCATGTGTCCTCTTACGTTTGCAAATTTGCTACATTTCTTTCACCACATAGCGGAGAAAGAAGGTATTACTCGGGACTCGAAACAGACGATTTGAATTTAGCTCAGAAGGTTTATTTTGGCTTGCGGATCTTTTATATGCAGTAAATCTACTAACATGGGACAGCCGGCTTAACTACCCCCTCCGAAGGAAGGTGTACGAAGGATTTTTTCGCCCTTAAAAATCCACGGCTTGAACCCGCCAACATGGGTATAAACAGTCCGATACGCTAACCGTCCACCATTTCGCGCCGCCGATATTGTGTGAGGTGCTGCAATTGAAGGGGCCGGGACGGGTAAAGGCACTGATTCCTTCCGCCCATTTGCGTCAGCTGTTTGTCGCGTGGCGTCGCGCCGTGCCGGCTGCGCGCTGCATGGCAACGCCAGCGGCGGCGGCGGCGACGGCGCGACGGTCGGGGACAGAGGTCGCTGCTGCTCGGCGTGGCGCGGCGCGGCGTGGCGTGGCGCGGCGCCGCACAGCGCTCCCCACAAGTGATAACGAACGCTCCAAAATAGGTCCAGCGTTACGCCACAGCTGCTCTGGCAGCGCACCGCGCCGCGCCGCGCCGATCGGGTGCAAGTAAATAGAGGGACGTGTTACGCCACCATTCGCGAAAGCCCCGCCGCGCCGCCTGCGCTCGGCTGTCGCTTTGCCTCTCGCCCCTCCGGCAGCGGATATCCGGCCCCCCTTTTTTTAATATATTTATTGATGCTTGTTCGACACAAAATATTTGTCTTTCAAGCGTGCGAACATTATACGACATTGCAAAGAATGAGGAGAAACTTAAATAGTAACCTCTAACATACAAACTGACATAGGTATTTTTGATTTTGATAAGACAATGATAAAAAACAAACATGGGTATACATAGTACAAAATATACGAAATGTATACAATAAATAATAAATACTATGGAGTTAAACTATGGAGGATGTAATAGTTCTTTTGAATAACGTGATTTAATTCTGGGAAAAGGATTAGCTGTTTTTCAAGTTGGAAAGATGTATAAGCAGGAGAAGAAGTAAGGGAAGTATAAGGATTTGTCTGAGAGACGAAGGATCCAGGATTTTAGAGGCAGAAATACTGAGTAAGTGTAATATTTGATCATTTCTTATGAACCAGGGTGCTTTCAATGCTCGTTTTTAGATCTTTATTTTGTATAACTTCTAGTTTGTGAAAATGTGATTTCGCTGCACCACCCCAAATGGGGCATGCATATGCGAAGATGGGCGAGTTATATATTTTAAATATAGACAACGCTGTATCTAAAGAAAAGTGAGAATGTTTGTTCAAAAATGGGTATAATTTTAGAAGCTTGACATTAGTTTTATTTATTGATTTTTATTTTATATAATGTGTGATTCCCAAGTTAATTTAGTATCAAATTGTAATCCAAGATAGGTAATTGGAGTCTCGTTAGGAATCCAAGAGATTGCTTTATAGTTGATAATAAGTGGATAAGTAGGAGAGATAGATTTTAAAGAAAATATTTTGCTTGAGATTTTTGACTATTGATCTTATTGATTATAGCCGGCCCTGGCGCGGGGCTTGAGCGAACGGTCGCGTTTTGCGACAAGGTACTGAGTGAATTGCGGAAAATGATCGTCTTAAAATATCTTTTTCCTAATTCTTTTCCGTTCTTTTCCTGATTCTTCAATATGGTGCTTTCTTTGCTAGTGGATGTTGTATCTTTTCTTCAGTCCAGTTAGTTTTTGCCCAGTGTTCTGTGTAGTTCCTTCTGTATGTCTTCTGTCGAAGCTGTAACCGTTTTCTCTTCTCTCAGAGCTGTAACCGTTTTTCATGTTTGCCACATCACATCATAAAGTTTGTATTACTATAAATTTAAAAACTTTGTGTTTTTTCTGTTACAATATCGATGAAACTTATTAACATAAATGTCATACAAATATTTAACTTATACGACTGTATCGTACCGTGACTACACGACTTTAAAAGGTATATCTTTTCTAAAATCCTTTCGCATATGTTGAAAGATATAATGTACATGCACTCATTATTTGACACTTCATTATTTTTGCCTGTAGTATATATCGATGATTGATTCTAAAAAATATTTAAAAAACAGCACGTACTCTCAAAGTCTTATCGCTTCATTCCGTTGACAAGAGTCTCTTATATTTATTTCGAAAGAGTCTCACTTTATGGACAAAGGGACATACCGTTGATTTATATAAAATGTTCTTCCCGTCTACGAATCTCAATGTTGTGGATGTGTCATATTGAGTTGACAATAGAATGACTAGCTTGTATGGTGGTATCTCAAAGAATGTGGAATCTTTAATCTTGTCTCACCGTCTACAGCTCTGGCATAACTTCCAATGGGCGTTAAGTGTAATGGGGATAGTCTATAATAAACGAACTTTAACCAAAATATTGAATGAACAATTTTCAAGAAACTCTGATCAGATCTGTGATAATAATTCAACTTTAAAAATGTGAATATATGGTGTTTTTTCGAAGGGAAGAAAGTCCAGTCTCCTCACGGTCCTTTAGCTAGTATTTACGTACGTTGTCTCCCAGGCAAATGAATATGCAACACACTTGACAATTGTGTAAGACGGGAATGTTCAAATGGTCTGTGTATTTTTGTGGATGCCATCTATTCATGATGTCAGAATTCTTGACTACTAATTACAGTTACTCTGAAATTCCAGGAATTTGACAAATTAAATAATTTACTTCGCTTTAATAAGGTCAGTAACGTAGATTATTTTTCGATAAAGAAACGAAATATCCAACAGTTCTAAATGATACGTGGGCGACGGAGAGCTGAAACTTTATTCGCACACTCATGCAAGAGATTTCATAAGCTTTAATACAATACATTGTGCTTAATTACTTCTACTGTCGAAAAAATAACAGGAATTTTCAGTAGTCAGTGGTGTAGAATCTCCATCGTTAGGTTGTGAATTTCCTGCATTCTGTTCACTGACACACGCAGTTAAACCAGAGATGAAGTAGAGTGCATTTATCTAGTAGAGCTTCGCAGAGGATTGGTCGGAGACATGCGTAACTCAAAGTGGGGAAGTTTAAATACCTAAATTTTTGTAAGCGTACTACGAGTAAAGCGGAGACCGCCGGCTACATCAGGTGCTACCAAAATTAACGGAACGTGAAGAACAAAACTTGCCCAATTTGTCGTGAGACTTTGGACAGCACTGATGATACATGGGTAATTTCTGAGGCACCTGAATCACAGGAAATAAGTCAGGAAAGTGTAACTCTTTATTGGATTTGGCTTCTCCTGCGCGATCTCACCGCTAACCTAGTGGCAGATAGTTTGATATCATTGTATCTTTTGTCTTTATACAAATCTTCACGTCGACATAATTGAAATTCCAGTGTTCTTTCAGTTTTGTTATTTTACTATTACCATTTGTAGTAGGTTCTTTAGTTGAGTTTTATGAATAACACGCGCATAGGAGGGTAGGCCGTCTGCAGCTGTGAAATGGAAGGATAATGAAATTCACAACTTCACGATATTATCAGTCATTTAATGTGATGCTTTTGGTTTTCAAATTGTCACAACTATGAACCATACAAAATGAAGCCACAGAATTCAAACAAAAAAAGGGGTAGTGTTTTTCGGAATTTTTGTTGTAATTCGTTTTGATAGCTCATTTCTAAAATTGGGTAGTAAACAAATACGAGTCGAAAAAACACTTGCAGTTATAATGTTTCTTCTATGTAACTGTAGGGTACAGTTACTAGAATTAAAAGATTAAAACTTATCAGAATATTCTGAAACAACGCGGGGGGAAAGCACGTTATTTCGTAATTTACTAAGTAAATTAGTAATATATTTTTTTAAATGTTTACTTTCCTACAAAATAAAAATAAATTTTGAAGTACCAGGCATTTTACACCATCCGAAAAATTATGGAACAAAACAATGTGTTCTGAAAACGCATTTAAATCTGATTCCAATAAATATTAAGAAAGAATGTATTCGTGATCTCATGTACTCATTGCACGGTTAAGGTGATTCTTACGGAGCGTCGTTTTGGCCTGTGAGCGACGCGGAGGCGCCGAAACGGAGTGATTTCCACCCTCGCGCCCCCCCCACACAGCCCCGCCACACAGGCTGGGGGGCTGAGGACGTCGCTGCAGGGCCTCTGACAGGGAGGGCATGGGGTTCCCTCCCGAGGGGGGCAGGATTTTCAACTCTTTTTATAGCTACGTCGGAATTCACTCGCAGTCTGGAGGAGAATTTTAGTGGATGGCTCTTCTGATCGATAGTTTTCTCCGGTTCCCCCAATCAATAAATGGGCTACGGACCGTGCGCAAACTTTCTTTCTTCTTTGTCCTATTCGCACCCCTTTTCTTACTCAAACACTTACAAGTACTACACCCCTACACCCTTACTCAACACTTACAAGTCCCGGCTGGGGCGGTGCCCACTGGTGGGAGATACCTGGTTGGGGAAACCCCGCAAGCCGGGTAGGTCGGCGCCGGATCTCGCCATCCGCAGATCACCGCCACCCCTGCGATAAAACATGCATTTCACCTACGGAACTAAAAACCTTAGCAGTTGAGGCACACTGAATCACTAATTACAACCCCCCTTCTATCATCAGCCCCTTTCCCGCTCCACCCGCCCTTCTCCCAGCCTCATTGTGCGCCCCCGCCCTCGCTCTCCCCCCCCAAGCCCGCCCCCGCCACTCCGCTCCCGAGGAATCTGCTTCGTGTACCGCCAGAAATACGCTCGAGGCCGCCGCTGCAGCGGTGCGGGGCCGCCTGAGCGACCGCCGTCCACTCTGCAAGCGCCCCCGCCACGCCACGTCAAACCCCGCCACGCCCCGCCACGCCCCGCCACGCCCGCCACGCCCCGCCCACGCCCCACCCCGCCTACGACTCCCATTACATTACCGCCCTGTCCCGCCCTTCCCGTCCCGTCCTGTCCTGTCCTGTCCTGTCCTGTCCCGTCCCGTCCCGTCCGTCCCGTCCCGTCCCGTCCCAGTCCCGTCCCGTCCCGTCCCGTCCCGTTCCCGTCCCGTCCCGTCCCGTCCCGTCCCGTCCCGTCTCGTTCTTCTTGTCCTCGTCTCGTCCCGTCCCGTCCCGTCCCGTCCCGTCGCGTCCATTCCACCTCGCCCCGCTCCGCCCCCACCCGCCTTGCTCCGTCCCACACCGCTTTGCCCCGCCCCGCCCCCGTCCCGTCGCCCGTCCCCGCCCCGTTCTTTTCCCTCCCGCACTCACCCCCGACCCCCTCCCGGACCCCTCCCGTCCCGTCCCCTGTCCTGTCCCGCTCCGTTTCTTCCCCCCTCTCCCTACCCAATCCTCCAGCCCCCTCCCGTTCCCCTTCATGTTCCGCACACCGTCCCACTCCCGGCCCGGCCCGGCCCGGCCCGGCCCGGCCCGGCCCGGCCCGGCCCCTCCCAGCTCCGCTCCCTCCCCCGCCCGCTGCCCCGAGGTTAACAGGCGTTCGCTAAGCGCGCGCGAATGACGAGGTGTTTTGTAGGCGGGCGGGCGGGCGGGCGGCGCGGCGACGAAGATCTGGCGGCGAACGTGCGGCGCAGCCTGCGCCAGCTGGGCCGGAGCCCGCGCCAGCCCTTCCCCCCCCCCCCCCCCCACCATTTGCACGTTCTGCACCCTGCGAATGTAAATACGCCAACTTAGACCCCTCTCACCACGTGCTACGGGGCAATTTATCTAATGGGATGCATTTTTTATAGCATCTTGCTTTATCCGTTTTCTATTATGTAGGGTTTCTGCTCCAAATTATTGCAGGAAAAACGAAGTTACCAGAGTAAATATTTGGCGTGATTTATATAGCAATATCGCCTTATTTTGCTGTCATGCTACCCATCAGAAATTAATTAGTCAGTAAATAGCAAAAAATTTGTGAATTCTATTCTGCGTTACAGTCACAACGTTGAAAATAAATCACTCTAGTTGCACTAATCTGTGTATTTATGAATTTTGCTAACAAAATGACTATTTTTATGATTTATATGTCGGTACTCGCCTCAAAAAAACTTAAATTGCTATCCTGACTGGATAGGCAATTACTTCTCACAGGATAATTTGACTTGAGAAAAATCTCTACTTAATAATCAGACTTGAGACGAAAACTGTATAATTCTGTTGATTTTTCCTTCGAGAATTTAGTAAGCTCACGTGAAATACTCACCGAAGTCGTGCAAAGAATAATTGTGCGAAATCAGAAGTAAGAACTGGATAGGATATTTGCTCGAAACATGTAGGTTTTCTTTCCATTGGTGGATTTCTTGAAAACTCGCTGTCGTTTTCATCGACATTGTATTTATATGCTTTGTGCTCGTTGCATTTTTATAATACATATCTAGCCGCTGAAGCGAAAGTGTAAAGTAATGCTCGTAATTGTGAAGGTGACAAACTCCGGCAAATAGCTGACAGCTGTGTGGGCAGGCATTAATCAAGTATTCACAACCACTCATTGTGTGATGCAACGAGTTCTATTGAAAGCAAGAGAGGTTTGCAGGTTTCTTCACGTAATACTGCGACCTCTACGTAGGCTCCTACGTATTCCTACGTAGTGTTTTACAACGTCATGCTACGATTTCGTTTCCGTAAATTTTTACATTTTCTGTCATTCGCACCAAATGATACCTAGCAAATGCTCAAATGGTTTATTAGTATGGATTAGATTATATGAATTGCCTGGATGTCTTAGGATATAATATAATCATGCTTAAAACAAATCTACATCTTCATTTATTTATCGGCTAACATTATTATTATAGGGCAGATTTGAATGAAATGTCTTTTTTTTTTCTTTTCACTTTTCTTTGCTTTTAGTACTACATTCATTTTATGCCATGACAGAAGCGATTGACCCATTTTTATACGTCTTTTTTCTCATTTTTCGCTGATTTCATAGAATTTAATATCATTTTTATGTGAATTGCTTCAAATAATATTTACGAGATACAACAAATGTTCTCCACAGATTTCTTGACAAGGCCCTATTCAATTTCTTTGCTTAGATATTATAATGTCAGAGCCGTAGTAAGTAGTGTAAGGTTCCTGTGGACGTCTTTCATCCATTGTCAGTTCGGCCAATTTCGGGATAACGAAAGACAGAAATTTCCCGGTAAACGAATAGTCCAAACCAAAAGTTTGCAAGTTGAGTTCACTTGAAACAAACGGAAGATGCCTCGATACATGAGAAACATATGCAACAGCTTGAGTTGTTCATTTTTTCAAGTTGTTGAAAATATGAGTAGTTTTTGTGTAATTTGGCGCGAAATATAGGCAATTTAAAAAAATATACAAACTTTTTTTCTCAAAAACGGCTTCAAATTTTGTTCTTTAACTTTTTTTCTCGGATAGAAGGGATGCTTTGAAAAATGGCGAGTATCTCTGAATTCTCGAAAATAGCCAGTTTAATAAACTGTGAGAAAGTATGTGCTGCTGTAGCTCACTAGTTTTAACACATTTTAACATAGCTGGGACGCCACGCCAAGCTAGTAGTGTTAGTTCAGTTTGAAAATGGCGTTTTTGTGGACAGACAGCTGAGAATTCAATTTTGTTTTTGTGCATTAGCCCTTATTGTATTAATGTATTTATGAACTTTACAAGAAAATAAAGAATCTATGAAGTAAATTTGAAAACATTATGAAAGTAATACAAAGAAATTCTTATTGTTCAAAGGCAATGAAAAGTTGTGTTATCTTTCCAATTGTTTTTTTTTTTTATTTTCTTGTGTAGTGTGAAGGGAAAATACTAGGAAGAATATGATTAGGTAAAAGATAACATTAATTTGTACACATATGCTTTTTATTATAATAGAATATACAATTAAAAATGATTGTGATGCACATGGACAGTATATGGAGTAATTACAACCTTCAGGTTTTCCAAAAATTCTAAGAAATAAAACATTTTGCCACTTGCGCTACATTCCTTTTCTTCTTATGAAACTAGTCATCGGGAAACTAATGACTCATTCAGGAAAAAAATAAAAATAAATATACCATCTCTCTCTGTAATCATCACAGGTCAACACTTTTTAAAGCCTGAACATTGCTTAGTGCTCAATCTGGTAGGATGGGCCCAGCCCAAGCAATCCTGGGACCTTCACTTTTGGTTACAACAGAGCACCCTTTGCACACACACAAACCACACATAACCCCCAGCAGCCTCCTGAAGCTATATATAACCCCATAGCCATATGTAGTACTTAACATTTTGATAATTACTTTTGAAAATCAACAAAAATCATGTGCAAATATCATATTTTGCATAGATGTCTGCAAAACTGTTGTCATAAAGAAAAAGATCACATTGGTGCGGCCTTTGTGGAGATAATTCAATGAATCACAATTTTATTTCTTCTGTATGAAATATCTTTGGAATGTATTTTTTTTACACAATGAGAAAATTCAAGAATGCATAACAGTTGCAAACATAATATTCCATCAAGCCACTGATGTTCCATTTAAAACCACAATATAATATATATGTTTTTTAATTGCATTTAACTACCAAAGAAATCTACAGTACAGCCATAATTACAACAAATTATTAACCTCTATGGAGAGGTTATTTTGTACATGGTGTGAAGCCAATCGCTATTTATTCACTATTTAGTGATTAATTCAACATTAATTTACAAACATATTTATCAATGTCATCAAAGAGCCATGACTCCCTTTGGGGTTTGGACTAACAGCGGCCCTTTGCCCTCATTCCTTGTACGATCAGTGCATTGCACTGCTAATCATTAACGTGATGTACTATATTGCCACAACTAGAATCTGTGCTTCACAATATCACAATCTTCCCCTTTACGCTGCATAGGAGTTTTAAAACTAGCTACGTTTTTTGGTGCTCTAGAACTTTTCCATATAGCTAGGTGCACCACTGGCTTAAAATTTCCTATTCTTGTACTATACATTTAGCTTCCCTTCAGCTAGGATGCAGCTTTGAACATCGTTTGTGTGCCGTGTAGAGGCACGGGATAAAAAAATATACAAGTGTAGCCAAAACCCTCGAGGACGGCGTGGCGGTCGACCGACTCGACACAGCACGTACTCCAACAACCCGAAAAGAAGGCCCTCTCGACATCAACCGGGCCAGCAAAACAAGGTTAATGACAATCATCTACAGAAAGAAGAAAAAACGACAAGACGACGCAGTTACATGGGCTGACGGACGCTATGGGCCGCAGGATGGTGGGGCGGCCAGCACCAGGCTGAGCTGAAGCGGGCTTGGGAGCCCCGCGCGGGGCCCCTGGGCGGGGGATCGCACGGGGCCCGCCCCCAGCCCCGCGCCGCCCCGACGCCGTGGGCGTGGGCGTGGGCGTGGGCGGCCGACGCGGCCTCCGCGCTGCGTGGCGTCTTCACGTGCTTGGCCAGATGGTCGGAGCGCATGAAGCGACGCGCGCAACACGGAGCAGCCGAACTTCTTCTCGCCCGTGTGGGGTGCGTTTGTGCGGAGGAGCTCGTCCGAGCGGGAGAAGCGGCGACCGCAACGTTCCCACTGGCAGAATGACGGCTTCTCGCCTGCAAGCACCAAACAAACGCGCCGCGTCAGCATCCAGCCCCTGCGGAAACACCACCCCTCCGGGTCAAAACCCGGAGACGTGAGGTTGATGCATTCATAGATCCGTGGTTCTGACTTTGGTTAGTTCGCTATTTACGTTTTTCTTTTGTTACAAGCTGCGGTTCGTGGCTATGGGTGTAATTTCTGTTGCTAGCGCTCTCCTCAGCAAGCTGCCACTGCGGAGGGGCCTTCCTGGTGCGCTGTTTGTTAGGGTAATCATGAAGCCTAGAAATTAAGGTTGCCACCTCTCCGGCTCTGAGTTACTTTTGAAAATCTCCGCGTCGTATAAAAAAGTGAAATATATATATTTTTTTTGATTTTTTAAAACTTTAATCTAAGTTTAATTTAATCAACAAATTTAATTTTATTGATTTTTTCATAGTAATGCCACTATATAAATTAAAACGTGGACTGCGTGCGCAAAATTAGTATGCCATCAGTTCTCCATGTCTAGTCAAAAACGAACTATACGTGTATTTGTAATTAATGCGTTTTTAACAAGTATAAATGTATTAGTTATGAAACAATTAATCGTAAAATAGCGCTCTATTACTTGTATAGTAAATGTTGACTACATTTATGTATTCACTTTTTCGTTAAATCCCCCTGGCAATTAGTGACCTTCGGGCCATGTGGTTCTTCGAAGATGGCAACCCTGTATCTTAAAGCAATTGCCTTATTTACGAGTGTTGGGCTACTTGACTGTCCGGGAGACGCTGCGTCCTTAAGACACAAGTGCCAACGTTTCGTCCGCCCATCCTACGACCTTCCTCAGGGCGAAATGCAGTTTGCGCCGAGCCCGCAACTGCGCATTTTGCCCTGAGGAAGGTGGCCAGAATGGCGGCCGAAACGTAGGCACCTGTACTTAGGACGCGGCGTCTCCAGGAGAGCCAAGTAGCTATTGACTCCGGCCGCGGAAGCCTACGCTCTCATTTGTCATATTTGTTTTCCTTTTTTGATTCTCCTGAAATATATCGGCCGCTATCCATTTACATATATCAATGTAGATAGGGGTGGACAGTGCTGCCAAACATTAATACGAATGATTTATCACTGCGTGCGTTGCGCAAGGATTGACAGTGCCTTCGAAAGAGGTATTCATTGTCCTCTTCTATAGTATTACGCCAATTAAACGATGGGTAACTGTTATAAATAATTGACAAGTGAACTACTGGATAAGCGTCACTCTTTGAAAAAAATCTAGATTGCCGAGATGATTTTGTTTTTTGTGAGACTATACATCTGGAAACGGACAGCTAAGCAGTGTAAAGCCTTTTACAAAGGGCGCTATTAGAGTAAAACCCATTAAAACAAATAACAACACCCCTAATTTGAAGTATCGTGACGGGGGCGGAAATTCCACGCTTGGCATGGGCCTCTGACGAGAGGAGAGGGGTCTCACCTGTGTGGGTCCTCATGTGGGCCTTGAGGTGGGAAGACTTGAAGTAGTTCTTGCCGCAGCCCTCTCGTGGTTGGCACTCGTAGAACGCGACGGCGCGTGTCGACGGCCGTGGGCGTCCTTGGCGCCGGCGGCGGGGGGCGGCGGCGGCGGGCGGGGGCGGCGAAGAGCACGAATGGACGGGGCGGCGCGCCGTGCGGCTGGGGGGCCGGCGGGCGCGCCCACCCACGATGTGCGTGACGGCGGCGGCGGGGGGCGGGGAGCCGCCGGCGCCCGGGGCGGCTGCGCCGCCCACGCCCACGCCCTTGGGCCCGGACAGGCGGGCGGCGGGCGCTGGTGGGCGGGCGCGGGCGGGGCGCCGCCCCACCGGGATGAGCGTGCCGCCCGCCCAGTATCACAGCTTGCGGCGGTCACTCGCCCTCCCCCCCCGCGCCGACGACGGCCGCCCTTGGCGACGGACACGGGGACCAAGGGGGGAAGAGCGGCCGCGCGGCGGCGGCCGGCGGCTTGGCGCGATCGCCACGGGGCGGGCTCACGCCGGCGGCGCTGGCGGGAGAGATTCGTCGGCTGGGCGCCGCCGCTCTGAGATCGGTTCATACCCTGAGTTTGAGTAGGCGATGAAGAAGAAGAAGTAAATGACAATGAAGATGATGATGGCGGTGAGAAGGACGACGACGAACAAGATGGGGGTGAAGCAGGTACAAGTGCGCGCATTTTTTTAGCCTGCTCCCCGTTTTCTCGATTCGTGGTCCTTGCTGTTTACGAAGATCTCTTCTTGCGCGAGCTCATCTTGTACTTGAGGCTTTTCAGGATGTTGATCTCCTTCTGCTCGGGGGCGGCCTCGGGGCGCACGCACACGCCGCAACATGTTGTTTACTCTTGACGGCGCTGGAGGGCTGCTCCTGGGCCTTGGGGGCTGGGCTTGGTTTGGGCCTGGGGCTGGGGCTGGTCGCCCTGCGCCAGCGGCTGCGGCGAGCAGGTGCCGTCCTTGTTGGCCTTCATGATGACGGAGACCGGGCGCGGGGCGGGCGCCTCGGGGCTCGGGGTGCGCGGCGGCGTGTTGTTCAGCAGCAACTGCAAGCAAACGCCCCCGTCACTCCACAGGCCAGCGCACACGCACACCACACACACACACACTCACACACGTACACACACAGACACTCACACTTCACACACACTGACCACATACACAACACACCACACACTCAGGACACAGACACACATCACAGACACCAGACACACACACACACAGACACAGGACAAACACACACACAGACACACACAGACACACACACACACCAACACACTGGGGGGGCGATCGGCGCACCAGAAACCCTCACATCTCAAAATGACCCTTGTGGGTCCAAACGACGATGGATCTATTGCCGGTGACTCTGCCCTGGAGGTCCTAAGGTTCGATTCCCGATGATTGGCGGAGCCTTTACTTCGTGTGTCACACAGAGTGATCTGCTCTATACTTGGTTTTTATTTCTTGGCGCGTGGGGGCTTGTCTTCACGTTGGCATATTCACGAAATTTCGCGTCGTTCTCGTGCCATCTGTTCGCGAGACGCAAGCAGGTGTTAATGTTACAAAACATAGCGTCAATGTTCGCTAGGAGTAGAATGATCGCGACACTATGGCGAGCAAGTGCTGCCGCTCCAAGTCGTTCCTAGCGGCACCACGAGAAACGACGCGAAATGCCGTGAGATATTTCATCGTGAAGACAAACGTCACGCGCCAAGAAATAAAACCCAGTATACGTCTGCTCTCTCGTAGACTTTCTTAGTTAAAGTGGTAATAGTAAAATTTGATCATTTTGAAAACATTTCTTCGCTCCACAGAAAAAAATGACGATTTTTGAGATGGGTAACGTTTCTTTGGCAGCGCGACAAAAGGTAGCGCACATTGGAGGGTGAGGGGGTTGGAGGGGGGGTGAACCAAAACTCTGCAGTATGTTTGCTTCCATTTATCAATATTATATG